>CAXFZR010000345.1:2500-19938 GCA_964007535.1 Brachyptera risi
TCCCTCTCTCTCTCTCTCTCTCCCTCTCTCTCATCAAATCATTATCCCTCCCCGCTATATAAATCAGGCTAATGTAAACTAGGCCTGCATGTTGTGTGGAGATAACGCAGTCAGTGGGACATTATCCCGTTGACTTTACATACTAGACTGTTGGAGCTGATTTCAATCAACATATTGATTCATTGGGTTCAATGATTCATATCACTGGGAAAACACTGGATTTGCGTTGTGAGATGAGCTGAGAAGTGAGGAAATCTAGAATTTAATATATTCTGCCAGCTCAGTCCACATTTACGGACCTTGGATTACTTTAAAAGTTCAAAAATTGTACCTGCTACTTGTTGATTTTTATAATGCTGCAACCTGTCGCATGTACACTCTGTGAAACCAATTGATCCAAATATTCAATAAAATAACACTTTTACTGCGTTTTCTTCGTTATTTCTCATCCGATTGTTGCAAAAATCTCTTGAAAGGTGTATAATAGTATTGTTCATATTCAATGAGTATTTGAGAGCTTTTGAAAAATTCCTATGGCGCTAAATGACCTCGCTGTCGATGCGCCTTAACACTCTAATATTCATTCATTCAAAATTCTTATTCCTCAAGTATTTTTCTCCGGGTTATTTCATGAGGATTTTTCCAACTTCCCGATTACTTTCCGGAAGAAACTCCCGACCGATTTCTCTGAATAACAATCCCAGCCTATTCTGGTATGACACAAATCCTTAGAAAAATGTTCAACTCGATTGGTATCTTTTCCTGACCTGTATGCCGCGCACAAAATTACAAACAAGAAAACACAAAAATCGAGCCCATTTTTCCTGCATGTGGAATGGAATCTTCGCTACGTTCATCCAATTAGGATTTTGATATCTCATATCGTTCATAAGTTAACACCTGAAAGCTGATATTCCGCTGATTCGACTCCCGTGGACTCCTAATTGTGGAACTTGATCATCTTGTGGCTGAGTTCACAGATTTGTGAATGATAAAAGTGATACTCTTTCACTTTTTCTCTTCCATCTCACATCGATACCCACTTGGTTCTCTCAGCTGTATAACGCAGTCTTCTGATTGGTCGAATGGTTCATACTGGTCTCTGATTGGTGGAACAGTTGACGTCTCAGTCCCGCCAACTAATTACACGGCGCTGTCTCTATCACGGTCAGAGCTCGCGTGACCCGCTGTTGGATGTTAAACACACGTTTTACCGACCGTACAAACATGTTACTAAGTATTGAATAATGATTTACAAGAACTTCATTTCCTGGGCAAGTTGGAGGTCATAGGTCATAGGTCATAGGGAGGGATCGACATGGAGCCAGGAAATGTTGGGGGGACCCGGACCCCCGATTTTTTTTTCGGTTTCCGATTATTGTTCTTTTTTTCGAAGTGTCACCAATATATGGATATAATTTGGATATATGGATATGATATGCTATGGTCGTTGGGGGGACCTGGACCCCGATTTTTTTTCGGTTTCCGATTATTGTTTTTTTTTTTAAGTGTCACCAATATATGGATATGATTTGGATATATGAATATGATATGCTATGATTGTTGGGGGGACCTGGACCCCCGATTTTTTTATGTTCATGATTTTTGTGCACATTGTTTTTCCAAAGTGTGAACAATATATGGATCTAGTTCGTTTGCACAGATTATGATATTTTGGGTTCAGAAACTTTGATTTAGGAAACAATGATTTTGTATCAAGTTTCGATGTTATTGAAAAGACAAAAAAGTAACAACAAGAAAGACAGAGGGAAACCACGTAGAACACATCTCAGGATGGTTGACCATGTTGAAAATGAAGCTACAGTTTTCTGAATGACGGTTCATTGAGTTAGCCACTCGACCACTCATCTCAGTTCTGATTACATATCTCAAATATCAACCTTCTATCATCCACAACTATTATCTTCTCCCACGGGGTCATCATGAATCAAATGGAATCTTCGTTCTTTTTTAATAGCTTTTGGAATATTATAACCAATAAAAGAGATATGGAATAGAGGGAGACGGTTATTTTCATTATATCTTTGAAATATTCTCCATGAACTCGAGATTCTGAGCTTGAGAGCCCATGGTAGTCGATTCAGCTGTATATCAGTATTTCAGTGATAACTTTTGAACGGTATGAGATATGAAATTATAATACGCAAAAAACACGGATAATTAGGCCTATAATAGATTCAAGATGATCATAACTTATAACTATTCAAGTCATGTCGCATAACTGTCAAGCGTATACAGCTGCACAAAAACACATTTCTTAGCTGTATACGCTTGACAGTTATGCGACATGACTTGAATAGTCATAACTTATACCATCTTGAATCTATTATAGGCCTAATTATCTGTGTTTTTTGCGTATTAAAATTTTATATCTCATACCGTTCAAAAGTTATCACCAAGAAACTGATGTTTCGCTTCAGCAACTCCCGTGAACCCTTGAGAGTCATAGAAACAGTTGATTTGACATAATTGTATGACCACGTCAATTACTTACTCATGGTGAATGACCCTATGAGGTCATCGTCATTGATTCCAATTTTTGCCAAGGTGAAATACTGAATGAGTTGATTTGATATAGAAATACTGGAATAAGTTTGAAATTGGTTGTTCTATTTAGGGTCTAAATTTGATGAACATTAATTATTACTTCATTCATTCTTATTTCCACCATCGAAATTACGCTCATTTTCACTTTCATGTTCATTAACATTCAACCTGTTGCATTGAATTAGGTTGATGATTCAAGTTCATTGTCAGCATTGACAATCACAGTGTATGTTAATGTTTCTGTTTTCATAGATATTCAAACCACAGATGAGCCAGATATGGCTTAGTGGACGAGAGTTTAGATTGTATTACACTGTATTATATAAAATAATTTGTCACAATGAGGAAAAACCAACCTCCATTCAGGTCAGGGTTTCCGGCAGGGTTTCAAGGCGAGTTGGAAAATCACGGCCCTTCCACCAATAACTCTGTATTGATTCTAAAAATGAAAATATCATCAGTTTGCATTTTCTCGAACATCATACATCGTTGAATTATCCATCCTTCGCCTGGATATTGAATTGCGCGAAGAATAAACTCCATGAATACGATACAGTATAGTATAGCTTTTATTAGATGTTGACCAAATCTTGAATCTCAAGTTATATCCTAACTTTATATACTTCCTTTTGAATATTAATTATCAACTTTGGATGTATTTCTTGTTGTTTTTTCAATATGGAATTCACTTGATCTCTATATATTGTGATTTGATGACAAATTCCATACCTGTGTGTAAACTTATTCAAAGTATGTACGTATATGTGATGAAGCAAAGGAATCCTGAATAAAATACAAAATACAAAACGTTTATTGAAATATTTCATCGAGTGCCTGAATTACCAACGATGAAGTGGCTATGACTGGCATTGTGGGGTTATCATCACCATGGTTACATGTTTTATTTGTTATCACTAACTCTCGGATGAGAATAATTGGGCTTTGTGAAACCCGGCTTGAATATAGTATAATTCGAGATCGAACGAAGATTATATTCCTCAATTTATAGCGCTGTAAAAACCAATTCCTCATTTTTCAGTGTTGTTCATTATTAGAAAATTGAATCCAGTTTTTCTGGTTTCAGGAATATGAATGATTGTCTGATGAACAACCAATCAGAAGCTATCAACAATATAATATTTCCCGATTTTTTCTCCTATGTACATCAATATATGAAAGTATCATCTCAGTATAATTAGTATTGATTAATTAATTATTAATTAAACCCTCTTGGAATTTCATAGATGATAATACTTGATATATTTGGATTTTGTATTCTGTCAATGCTGCATGATATGGCTAACCCAACAAATTAGGAAATATAATTATCATAGTAATAGGCCTATAGTATGTTCACACATATTTCAGTTCTATTGAATGATGTATCCAGACTCACTGTATGCTATGACTATCAATAACGTAACGGGATAAGCAACATGGCATAAGTCCTATCCTTCTAACATTAGGCCGTTTTCACCATGATGGAATCAGCGCTTTCGTGTATATCTCTGAGATTCGCAATTTCAAATCAAATCGTACGTATTGGGCTCGTATTTCAGTGTATAGTACATAGTTGTATACTTGCATTGTTTCTGAGCTTTCTCGTAGATGATGAGTAATTATCCACTTATCAAATAGTAAATATAGCAATAGGGCTCTTGACTAGGGGACCAAATGCTTTTACAGACGTATTTTAAATTCAGATTGGCCAATTCAAATGAAATTTATTCCAATATTGCTTGATGCAGTTGGAAAGAGCTGGATTCATAGATTGCATTACATATATTACTTGTATAGATCAACATACAATAATACCAGCAAATCATCATTACATTTGTGAGGCGGCATCCCTTTGATATACGCATGGTGCGAAAGGAAACCGCCATGTTGCTTATCCCGTTACGTTATTTTTTTTTTTTATTAATATTGTCACACAAAGAATACAAATATATAACACTCTCAAAAAGATCTACAAAGCCTTAGAAAGGCTTGTCTGTAGAATAACAAAAAAAATAATATGTTGAATTAATCAATAGTCATATTCATATCAATAGTCATAGTATGTCAATAGTCAATAGAATTATTCAATATGTTAATAGTCATAGCTATATGTGAGAAACGTTCTCAATTCGTCCGAAGTCAGTTATTCAAGACTTGCATTCTACTTTTATCTCGACTCGATCCTGAATTCTATTTTATGTTTCCCTTCTACATTATTAATCTTCCACTCCTAATACCAACATATCAATAATTACACACCACTGTTGGCAGTACAGCCAGAGCTCGCGTGACCCGTTATTCCCCACGTTTTGTATGCTGCCAACCTAACAAACCTGTAACCAACAATTACACCACGTGATTTACACGATTCTCGTTTCCGTTACGTTGGTATTATGATAATGAGCGATACTAGCGCTGGGCGAGACACGAAGGCTCGTTGGTAACTTATTGCAACACAGATAAGATCTGACGTCATAACTGCTTGCATTTGAAAATAGAAGGTATTTCGGAATGAAAGAATGTGTTGAAATAATGTGAAGAGAACATCAAAGGAATTCTTTTGTTTCTTCAAGTTGTATATTTCTATTGTTGAATCTCGAAGTTCATATTACACAAGTTTGAATACAAATTATTGGTTTCAATATTTCATTCTCACTGTCCAACAAAATTGACGGATCCCGATACTTGGCATGAATCCGTTATTTTCTTGAAAAGTCTGTGATACATGGAATATAATGCTGTCACTTCACCTACTTACTTCCTTACTTATCTCTGGTATCGGATGGGACAGAACTGTATTCTGGACATCGTTTGAACATCATTATATCATGACAGAAATTGGAAACAATGAACAATGAACAAAATATGAACAAACAATGAACAATGAACGGAACAAATTCCATCTCAGGTCATAGAATAGTTCAACTATCCCGAACCAGAATAAAAACAGACGAGAACATATAACCAATGAAAACCCAATACACACACACACACACACACACACACACACACACACACAGACACACAATAAACATTTATTTCCGAACGTCAAAAGTTTTGATTTGTATTATTGTCCCTTTGAACTGACGTTACGATTGCTTCCATGCCGCTGACCCTGCGACATATTGTCCCCCTCCCCCCTCCTCCCACTTGACAACCCCCTCCTCCCCCCGGCCACTGACGTCACAGACCGAGCACACATGGCTGGGGGGGGGGGAGGATGTATCGAGGGGCAACTGGCAATCAATATGTGGAGGGAATCGCAATCAAAATCATAGTAATGATCTACGTCCAATCACTGAGATAGCAGAGCCACTAGGGAAAAGGATGATGTTTGTGGATATATATATATATATATATATATATATATATATATATATATATATATATATATATATATATATATATATATATATATATATATATATATATATATATATATATATATGTATATATATATATATATATATATATATATATATATATATATATATATATATATATATATAAATATATATATATATATATATATATATATATATATATATATATATATATATATATATATATATATATACATATATATATATATATATATATATATATATATATATATATATATATACATATATATATATATATATATATTTATATATATATATATATACATATATATATATATATATATATATATATATATATATATATATATATATATATATAATTTATATATATATATATATATATATATATATATATATATATATATATATATATATATATATATATATATATATATATATATATATATATATATGTATATATATATATATATATATATATATATATATATATATATATATATATATATATATATATATATATACATATATATATATATATATATATATATATATATATATATATATATATATATATATATATATATATATATATATATATATATATATATATATATATATATATATATATATGTATGTATGATAGATTTCATCTTCATTAGATATTGGATGGTATTTGTGGTTTCTTGTGTTCAGTTCAGAGTCAAGGGTCCCGATTGCCTGTCGCGATTCAGCGGATTCCCTTGTGGACTAGATGTATTTTCAGAGTGGCCAGGGTACCCATGGCACCGTTGAATCTACAAAATCCTACATTTTTGTGCCAGAAAAAAGCCACTGTCGACATAGTAATGAAACAGAATCGTGTATAGCATTGTTGTTCTGAGAAGTTCAGAATAATGAAAGTGATGGTTGTGCACTACAGGCAATCGGGACCCTGAACTCAGATTCTGTCTCCGGAAATATTTCACTTCGAAGACGCGTGTCAATGAATCTTATTCATATTCCACAAGGATATATGTTTCAATATTCCACAATAATGATCTCATACCTATTTTCACACGATACAGTTCATCTTATCACATTACTCATCTACCACTTCTTCGTCAGTCTCCACAGTCATCCGATCCGAGAAACGTATGAACTAGAGAATCAATTGATCGAGGGAGAATACGTTCCTATGGACTTGATAATATACTACTAGACAAACGCGTTATGTGTTTCCGTGTTGATGGATGAGCTGGAACATATCACCTTATCTTCGGATTGGTTATCATATATATATACACCTTGAGATCCAAACCATTACATCACTGCCATCTTATTTCCTAATCAATTTATATGATAATAAAGAAGGCTTCGTTCTAATAGTTCCACATGTTGTTTTGATTTAATTGGTTCCTTAATAGCTTTGAGTGAATTGGAAAAAGTTGTATTATGTAATTTTTCACATCAAAACAGCTGATCTGATTAGACTGAGAGTTCGAAATGAGGTGTATAATCATAATATTGAAATTCCCTGAGAATTTGAATTCTCTCGAAGGAATAATTTTTTACGAATTTTCACCTCTGGGTTATTCCCACGAGATTATTGCAAATTCTGAGATGAGTTTTCTCAGAGGTGGTTCAACCGATTGCGCCTACGAACTTCACAGCTTCAATTTGGATGAGGAAACTTGTGTATGTCAAGATTCAACTGATTTTGAATCTTTTTTCGAACTATGGAGCGCAAAAAAAAAAACAGGCACTTTTTTCGGGTATGGTGGAATTGAGTCTTCGCTCCACGCATCTAATAACTAATAACAAAGTTTCCCATCGGAGTACGTCGAGATAGGAGATTGACTTCGGTGGGAGATCACAAAATACGATTGGGGCGAAATATTAGAGAGTTGAATTTGTTCTGAGAGTCATCTAATGATAACTCGTGTCTACTAGATAGCCAGTTACCCGCACATGTAGCTGAGTTGTTAACGCACCTGCTTCATGTGATCCGGGAGGCAGTGGGCATATCGGACCTGGTTCGATCCCCACTACCGTCCGTCTCTATAAGGTTTTCCATGGTTTTCCTCCGAGGCCCAGGCTGATGTCGGGATGGTTCCCACAATATAGGCCACGACCGCTTCCGTCCCACGATCCCTTCAATTACCCATGAAACGTTTACCTGATCATCCTATCATCTCATTGAACATTCATCCGACGCCAATAGATCTTAGAGATCATCACAGTTGAAAATCACGGTTATTAGTTACAGTTATCATTAAAGTCGTACCCAAAAGAATTAACCGCCTGTTGGACTATCTTTCCAACTGGTGATTCCTGGCTCAACTTGTATATCCAAGAGGTTGATTTCTTACATTTTTTCCTGTAGTCAGTCGCTATTTATACAATGATATGCCACAGTGCTCTCTTCTTTAATGTCAACTCCCTCCTCAAACTTCTCAGAACCTCCCCCTTCAGCCGTCATCCCTTAAAACACAGATCAAGATCCCCTCCGACAACTTCTTCCATTCGTTCTTCTGCCACTCGTTACTAATTTCATTATGCTCTTCATTCAAACGTCAGCATTAATATATGTCTTCTTTCTCTTACTCTCTCTCTCTCTCTCTTTCTCTCTCTCTCCCCCCCTCTCTCTCTCTCTCTCTCTTTCTCTCTCTCTCTCTCTATCTCTCCCTCTGTTTCAATCTTTTTCTCTCTTACGCTCTCATTCTCTCCTTCTTTCATCTATATCTCTCTCTCTCTCTCTCTTTCACGCTCTCTCTTTCTTCCTTCTCTTTCTTTCTTTCTCACTTCACCTCTCTCTCACTATCTTTCTCTGATTCACTCTTCATCTCTTCATATTTCTCTCTCTCTCTCTCTCTTTCTCTCTCTCCAATTCACTCTTTTTTTCCTTCTCTCTCTCTTGCAATATCGTTCTCTCTTTCCCTTCGTCTCTCTATCATTCCATGTCTCTCGAATTCAGTCTTTTTCTCACACTATCACTCTCTCTTTTTTTCTCCCTCATCCTCCTCTTTCCCCTTCTCCACTAGCTCTCACCATCTCTCTCCCACTCCAACAAAAGGAGGACAACAGAACGTTTTAATGAATATTTCCGGTAGATTTGGTCTGGTCCTTGCACGCTGTTTGCAGACGACACTGAAGTTAAATGGAAGACTTTCCAACTCTCTAAAGTCCACGCCGCTAATTACCGCGCGGCAGAAAAGAGCGGGAATTATTCGTCGTGTGTGTGTGTGTGTGTGTGTGTGTGTGGTGGGGTATTTTTTCTCTGGCAGGTTGGTATAAAGTCGAGGGGATTACCGATGATTTGCGAGGTTTTACGAGGCTAGGCTCATCTCGACGCTTTGTCCGTGTGTTATGAGGGGCTGGGCATGGGAAAGAGGAATGGAAGTCATTTAAATTAGTTGGACTGAGTTCAAGAGGAGAGAAAGATAATGACGGCGACTTTCGATTCATTCGAATGAAGTCCACATGCTCTTTTGTGTGATACTGAGTACAGAGTGATGGAACAAGCTATTGTATGCAGGGCTTCCATCTGGCGTCAATTTGATTGGAAAATGCAGTGATTTAAAATCATTCTTCCCCACATGAGAATGGTCAACAAAATGCTACAATATGTACACCAGTTCCTCTCAAATATTATTCTCAATAAAACTCAGGAATTACAGATAAATGTATGATGTGAGATCAGTTAGAATCCAGTTTTTCCTACGAATTTCCCTTTCTGAATAAAATTGGTTGTATATATGAACAATAAAATTCACGCTTGAGCTGCCATATTCAAATTCAGCATATTGTATAGGTATTTTTTTTCTGATAACATCAAATTTTTATACACAATCATTGTTTCCCAATTGAGACTGTGGATGTAAGATGGATATGGTATTGGTATTGTGGAAAAGAGTGAAATTCAAGTTGAATATTGAAAAATATGAATCATAACAATAGATTAATGTGTAGTGCACTTGTGCTAGTTCTGTTTTTTTTCTCGAAGGTATCTTCATTATTCACAATATTGCGATAATTGTATGATATTCAAAATCAAATTCGGAATTACAGAGATCAGTAAATGTGTTCTACTCCAAGGTTGTCACAAGAGATGTTCAAGCTATTGAATAAGCCTCCGTTGTGAGATGAGCTTATAATGAAAAAGTCGAGAAATCTGGAATATCTAAATATCTAGAAATAATATATCTAAAAATATATCTGAAAAAAAATGTATATATTATATGGAATGAAATATAGATGATATGAAATGATGAATATAGAATATAAATATGAAATATAGAATATAGTATATCCATTTCATTAAATTCCATTTTCTTTCAATCTCTTTTTCTTCATTTTGATTCTTTCTATCATATCAATCTTTGTTTCCATTATTCTCTTCATATTTCATGAAGAAGTTTCGTGGGTCAGTAGGAATATATCATCATTAATACTTCCTTTCTTTCACTTACTTTCTTTTCTGAAATTTTATTCACATTCTGTTGTATCCACTTCGACCATTGCATCATAATATTATTCTAATCTCTCTCATACCTCACCCCTCAGTTATACATACTAGTCCGTTCCCCCAACGTTATTAACGCTCCACACGTACCAGAACTAATCCCACGCAGTATAGAGAATTAGATCCATGCACAGCCACCTGGATCAACCAATAAAACCCACCGGCTCGCCTGGCTCAGGGAATCCCCCCGATAATTTCAATAACTCCACGCGAGCTTTTATTTTAATTGCATGGCAAAAAAAACTTGACGATCTTTTTCCGGTCGGCCGAAAATCGTTAATTAGAAATGTCGGATGTTCCGCTGTTTCCTGCCCTTGCGCGAGGGTTCCGAGATTACTCCCCTAGGATTACAGGGACACATTATTACATTGGTGGCAGCGCTGGGATATGGCGAGGCTAGTTCGTGTGATGGCCGCGAGGGCTCGGAGTGGACTGGAGGAGGGTTGAGAGGAAGTAACATGGAAGAGGGCAGAGGGTACAATAATAATTGTCTGTTTGAGAGGCCCCTCTGTTATATGGTTGGGGTAAATTCTGTGTCATTTGGTAAACACGACGTTTTTTCATGAAAAAATCTCATTTATTTTTCGTGAAAAAATACAAGATACTTGGATGATATTGAACGTTCTCAATCAGAATGGAACCATAAAAATGTATTCGAACGATAGGTATTCAACAATAATGAATGCAATAATGCAAAACAATAATGCATCACGATAAATGAGTGTATGGCATATGCACATGACAGAAGATTCTGTTATATGAATTTGAACTGTCAACAACTGTCAAAATGACATGAACATGTCATTTATATTGGCAATGGTTTTTGTGATAATGTTATTCCAAATTGATGTTTTCACTCTCTCGATGATGATTTTTTCAATCAATTTGAAACGTCGAGTTCGAACATCATTCAACGCTATATTTGATTACCATCATGCATTGATATAAGCCATTTTTCTCTGATCAAGGCTATGGATGTTAGATCACATGAACACTTCTGTGAGATGAGGTGAAAAACAACTGACAATCTTACGGGAAATATGATTTTCATCGAATTCAGTGAAAAAAAATGATTTAAAATTCTCCCCACACTGAATTCAATTCGATTGTCGAGAAAATGTATTGCATGATATAAAAAACCCGCAATTATGGTCATAACCACATGAAACAGGCTTTCTCGTTACCATGGCAATCATAATCATTCTAATTTCAAATAATGACAATAAGAATAAGATTCAAGTAATAAGATGGACGAGGTATCATACAGGCGTCTCACCAACTCATAACAGATATGATCACGGGACGAAATACAATATAACGAATACATTATAACAATACTACACGAGTTATGCATCTCTGTTGTTCATCTCTTGTAACGCCGCATGAAGTAGAGCCACCCCCCCCCTCCCCCTCACCCCCCCCTCACCTGCCATGCGTTATTCATGTGCCGGCCACGTCGCCTCGCTCGCAGCGTCCAATTACCAGCTTCTCCTACTTGCCGTCACGGCGCTGGCTGACCTATGACCTCTGAGTGACCGGCTACAGTCGCACGCTCCTCCATGATGAGGTGGATAACGTGCTATAGTCCGTGTGGCGTGAGGTTGACTTGTTGGTGGAAGCAGCATGTGTGTTCTAATATATATATATGCATATATATATATATATATATATATATATATATATATATATATATATATATATATATATATATATATATATATATATATATATATATATATATATATATACATATATTCATAGAAAAACACAATAACAACAAGAAAACATTCATAGAGCCCTTCAAAGAAGGCTGAACTGTGAGTTAAAATAGTGAATTTCAAGTACAATTCAAATTCGGACGTATTTCTCAAACATTAAAAGTCATAAACCAGTTAAAGTGAGAAGAAAAAAGAAAAACATTGAGTGAGTTGTTACATTCTACTTACAAAGTATAAGATATTTTTGATAACCATTATTTTAGTTTCAAGCAATCAAGTTACATCAAGTGGCTATAAAAGTAGACAGATGTACAAGATTGTAAGACAAAATAAAAACATGGAACCAGTATCAAGACACTTCGATTAGATATGTATTTGATGATGGAATAGGTTGGTATCACCACCACTTGGTGCGTCGTTGAACCCAATATGGATGAATTTCAATACTTAAAGCACCCATGTTAGTTCATTTGCTATAACAGGCGTTCACTCAATCATTAGTGGACGACCTTCATCTCTATATTAAATTGGGTCTTAACGACGCACTATACCGATGGCTACGATCTTTTGGTTTCGGTGGATGATGAATGAGATGATGGCATGAGAGGTTATTTCATCAGGTGTTCCGGGTGGTGAGAAGGTGTCGGTCGTGGCCTGTTGTTAAGGAACCTACCCAGTATCAACCTGAACGACAGAGGGAAACCACGAAAAACCCCTGGCAGGATTGTCGACCATGGCGGGAATCGAACCCCGGTCTCCCGAATGACGGTTCAGTGTGTTACCACTCGGCCTCGGTGCCCTCATCTCTCCTGAAAACCAATATAGACATCATATCATGTAGAAAGATACTCTCTGATATCTTTACGAACCGCCAGCAAAGTAGTAAAAACACGAGCTCTTTGCTTTGTGCTGATCTTGCTATGAATAAAACACCGAGCTCTTTGATGCGAAGACACGTCATGTCAAAGGATCCAAGAGGCTTTGAGAGATGCGATCGGGTTTTGTCTTTCAGAAGTTTGATGTTCTGTTTTTCCTGTGATTCATTTAGTATTATGAATAATCTTTCGTCTTTGAGGAGCTGGAATTTATATTTTCTCTCCTCTTTAATTCTATGGATATGAAAACTTGGATGTATTTCCTCACAATATTGAAATACTTTCCATTCAGCATCCATAAGCTTCTGAGAGAATGTATATGAATCACTTTGTGGAGGAAAATCGTGATTATGGGGACAATAGAATCGTTTTGGGAGGCTTTGGAGCGTGCTATTAGGTTTTGTTCTTCAAAGATTCTGAGGCGCTTTTTTTCATCAAGTACTTATTATGGATAAACAGATTCGATTCGGTCCATCATAATCATCAATTTGTCACATCATCATGTGTTATCATGAGAATAATTTCATTTTTTCATAAAGTTTGTCAATGATTAGTCAGATATACATGGTGCTTTTAGGATCCATGTTATTTATTACATGTTGAGAGTTTTATAGAAGTGTACTTTTAATCATGGGTTTCATTCATATGCTCCCAATTTCAGAATGTCCACCTAGTGTTATTCAAGTGTGATTTTACACTTTGATGTATCTTTTAGATGTGTTGCCTGTTTGCACGTTTCATCTTTTAACGTGTTGAATCATTACAGAATGAAGTGAGCATCATGTCGTTTTTTATAGAAACATTCTGTGTCAACCAAGTATTACTCCGGCGCAATATAACCTAGCCGTTGACGCGCCGTAAAACAACAATATTCATTCATTCAATAATTAGGTCGATCAACTATCAATTATTATCATCATAATTGTTATTCCATTATGATAATCTCCGTTCCAATTCATCATAATATTATATATTCATGGAATGAAAACATATATTATGATTTTAGTTCCTATATGATCTGAGTGCAAACACAATATTTCTTCTCTCCCATCACGTGTTGTTGTTCATTCTACTATCATTACTATTGTTATCATCAATATCATCCACAAAACTTTTATCATTATGACTCTATTATGATCCAACTATCATTATTATCATATCTATGATTCTATTACTCTCATGATGATTCATCGGATTAGGGTGGTGAGATCGCCCTTGTGGTGCCCCGTCCAAACGATTCTATCTTTCATCCTCAGCCTTAATTGAGAAACAATGATTTTGTATCAAGTTTAAATACTATTAAAAAAAATGATAATAATAATTTGCCATATGCAATTCTCATCATCTCTGTCTTCTAACTATTCCTTGACTGCTTCATGTAATCTCTGATGTATCGAGATATATTGATTATGAAACAAAAATAAATGATAGGATGATTAGGTGAATCTCTCACATTTTGGTTGACTTATCCATTCCTCCCGACTCATTCCTTCGGATCCTCACAACAAGGATATAACAAGGATATAAAATGTATATGCTTGTCACAGTGAGTAGTTGAAGTTCTTTGAATAATGGTCTGCAAGATGTTCTTCTTTGGGCTCCTAACATGATTCGTACGGCTCTCTTCTGTAGAGTGAAAAGTCTAGACACTTTTGGAGATCCCCCCCAAAATATAACTCCATACGAGAGGTGAGAATATATTGTTGCATAGTAGACTATCTTCAGTACGGCTGTTGTAGTGACCTTCCTCAGGTTACTCAGGAGGTAGGGGGCAGGTGCTATCTTCTTTGCAACGCTGTTGATGTGCAATTACCAGTCGAGTGTATTGTTCATATTAGATCTTCACAACAAGGATATATTCCCCAATATCCCTGAAGTTTCTCAGGAACGAATATTATGAATGTGGTGATGAATGTTGGTCACGTGAGAGGTGGTATCGTTCTGTCCACGTGATGCTGACGGTCTGTTTCTGTGACTGACGAGGACGTGAGATGACAGCAACCTTGTGATGCCCAGAGTAGGTTGGAAACATTCAGATGTCCTTGTTATGAGTTATAGCTGATTGGTGTGTATGCAGGCTGCCGCATGTGGGGACATTGGGCAGTTCGTGCATTCTGTGTGATTTGGGTGGAGAACAAGAGAGAGACAGAGAGAGAGACACAACGGAAGAGAGAGAGAGAGATACACACACACAGCAAAAGAGAGAGAGACAGAGAGAGAGATACACACACACAGCGAAAGAGAGAGAGAAAGAGAGAGAGAGATACACACTTACAGCGAGAGAGAGAGATAAAAAGAGAAAGAGAGAGATACACACACACAGCATAAGAGAGAAAAAGAGATAGAGAGATACACACACACAGCGGAAGATAGAGAGAAAGAGAGAGAGAGATACACACTTACAGCGAGAGAGAGAGATAAAAAGAGAAAGAGAGAGATACACACACACAGCATAAGAGAGAAAAAGAGATAGAGAGATACACACACACAGCGGAAGATAGAGAGAAAGAGATTGAGAGAGATGCACACACACAGCGAAAAAGAGAGAGAAAGAGAGAGAGAGAGAGAAAAACAATGAGAGGAGAGGTGTTGGAGAATCAGATAGAAAGAGAGAGAGAGAGAGAGAGACGACCAGACAGAGAGAGAGAGAGAGAGAGAGAAAATTGGTGGAGAAGAAGAAAGAAAGGTGAAGTCATCCAGGAGGTAAGTTAGAGGAAAGAAAAGAGAGAGAGAAAGATGGAGTGTAATATAATACTCTCTCATTTCACCATTTGAGAAACAAACAAAGCCATAAAATCAAACTCCTTTCCTCCAACTTTATGAAAACACAAACTTCGAACAATTCTATCCACCAATCAAAACAGTTCTATTCTCTCCTTCAACTTCACTTCGCTTGAAAACTAGAAATCAATTAAATACCAATCAAAGTTGTTAGCGAGAAAGATAAACTCGAACTCTTGGCGTCTTGTTCTCATCGGAATCTCTTCCCGCACTGACTTGCTATCTTCATTGGATCTCTCGATCCGGCTCGACACCCCTGCTCGTCGCCCCGACAGCACCAGGGGAACACCCGGTCTGGTTGCCATGGGGACGAGGTGAATAGAAACAGAAGAGAGCAAGATCTCGAGGAGTGGAAGTTGGTTGATGAAAACTTTGAAACGACTGCAAATATACTAGTCTATTGTGGGTATCAAATTCGATTGCATTCTCAATACTGATGGTATGGTGTATATGTGAGAAAGCTTCAACCGTGGTGCCATTACACACACACACACAAACACACACACACACACACACATACACACACGAACACACGGACACACACACACGAACACACACAACACAATTAAGCCACTGAAATTGCTGTCTTCCTAGATAAGAGTTCGAAGGTGATAACATTTTCGCACATGATGTCTCTTTGCTCAAAACGAAAAATATAAAAAAAAAAATTGAAAGACTGTTGACATTTTTTTTTTTTTTTTCCGATGGAAAATTCGCCTTTTTCCAAAAATAGTTCTCCTCCCATATTTTTGATATTTTGGAAGTAGTTATTTTTATATATCACTCCACACGAATTCATGGAGAATAAATGGGTAGCTCATTTCGAGATTCATTCCGAAATTGATTTTTTTTTATAACTGAAACTTCGCAGATATTTTTCTTCACAGTTTTGGACAGAATAATTCAATTTGGAAACTTATCTGAAGGAAAGTATGGCCTAATTCGGAAATGTTATCTTCATTATGATGGGAGCATATCCATGAAGCAACCGGGTTTGTATATATCGTATCGTTTCTTTGAGAAACACACAAACACATTTCTTCAGAGACACTATTTCACCAAGACCATACGAATGTGACTTGCGAGGCTGGAATTGAAGCACGTATCCTTGAAGAGTGTTGTTTTCGCATCTCGGTGGTGGAGACGTTGGTTCTTTCCAAACCAGGTGGCGTGTGGAGGACACTCTATGTTCCATTCTGAACGGAGAGGTACTCTTCGGTATCAGCATACCAGAATGATGTGAAAGGTGGAAAATTAAATAGCAAAGAGCGTGCGGTGAATCCTGGGAGCCTGTCTGCCTCTGGCGAGAAGTGCTGTACGATACTTCTGAGGAGGCTGCCATCCCGTAGCAGCTTCTTCGGAGGTGTCGTGCATCATGTCAAGATTGTTCAGTTGAATGTCTGTTCCAGCGTTTGTGTTTCGTTTCTTGTTTTTCGTTCATGAACCTCTACTTTCCCACGAAAACATCTTCCTCTCTATGAAATAATATGGATGAATTGTGGGGGCAGATACACACATTGTGTTGTTGCGATATTGCAACTACAGATTGAAGAACCCACACTCCATATTCATTTTCGTTTTTTTCTTATGCGAATTTTATTTCCACGCTTGCTTCTGTATCTTTGAAACG
>CAXFZR010000346.1:5000-23112 GCA_964007535.1 Brachyptera risi
TCTCTTCGTACACATGGAATAAAAAGTTGTTACTTAACATATTTGAAATAAAAAATAAAGTACAATAATATATATATATAGTCACTAGATCATATGGCTATAATATGTAGGTGTTGAATGAGTAATAAAAATGGAGGAAATATTATTTGAATAAACAAAATAATCAGAAAACAAATACTTTCAAATGTAGGCCTAAATTTGTTTAGAGAGAAACTGAAGAACCAGAAAATAAAAAAAAAACATAGGTCTCGATAGATAATTTAACATTGGTTGGTGTATACACCGTCTGTTAGAAAGAGTAAAAATGTTGATTTCTCTTTTGACTTCATAAAACTTGGAAAAGTTTCTCAAGTTAGTAGGCAAAGAATTGAAGAATAATGGGATTATATAACTAAGACTCCTCTTTCCATTTTTGTTGCTCCATGTATAATAATAATAATAATAATAATAATAATAATAATAATAATAATGATAATAATAAAAATGGTTTATTGTCTTTTCGATTGATCACATAGATTATTGATTAATTCTTAATTGATCAAGTTTTCAAATCTACCAATTTGATTTCTCACATTGTTCTAAACTCTCATCACAGTGTAAACATTTCACCATTACATATCTTCATCTGAGCCTACAAGGCAGTGAAGTATCTTCATTTTTATACTGTTAGAAATAAAACAAAAATGTACCGTATTACCGAGCGAGTACCATAACCGAGTCTCAGTTCGTTTACTTCGACTGCTTTTAATTAAATAATTTCAAACTTCAACATACACACACACACACTATTCTCACTCACAACCACACTCCTGAGCGTTTTGCATAATAACTATATGGTCACACAGTATAAAAAGTAACTATTTATTCTATGGTATAATGAACATACAATATATATTATGTAAAATAATAATAATAATAATTGTAATAATAATGATGATAATAATATGGCATTATAAGATGAAATTTCACTGTGTATTGAGAACATAAAAAATAGCTAAATAGCCTACACATAGCAGAACCAATTTTTCAACTACAAAAAAACTTGATCATTTGTGACTAGATTTTTTTAGTATAGAGCTATATGAAACTGACATTAATTTTTAGTAATGAATCAAATAACTCATTACTGTTTTATATGATAATAAAAATAATACAGGCTAATGATAAAATAATAAAATAATCAGGTTGTATAAAAATAAAAACATAAAAATAGAAAAGTTAGCAAAATATAACAATGGAACTTGGGTCTAACTTTGCAATTGGTCAACACTCCTGCTAATGAAAAATTGAAAGTGTTTAA
Organism: Brachyptera risi; assembly: GCA_964007535.1. Taxonomy (NCBI): domain Eukaryota; kingdom Metazoa; phylum Arthropoda; class Insecta; order Plecoptera; family Taeniopterygidae; genus Brachyptera; species Brachyptera risi. The sequence goes on from CAXFZR010000346.1 coordinate 6,301, forward strand.
AAGTTACTTCTACATACGATACTTTTCTTACTTACTTTTCTGAGTTGGTCCTACTTTGAACTGAAATGAAGTGGGACCAGGACACATCAATATATTCAACGATAAATCATTTGAAGTCTATTATTGAATCTTATCTGAAATAATAAATAATTCTCTGATTTATAGTTTGGTTCAAGTTGATTTATAGTTGATTCAAATTGATTTATAGTTGATTTAAGTTCAAACTTGGCAATACCAATCAGGGTATCTCCAAGTGCCCACATGATGTACAGCTCAGACGGCCTACTTATAAGCCACGCCTAGTGGTCAATTGTTTTCGATCATGATTTTTTTTAAATCTCATCAGACGGCAAGCATATGATTTGAAGACACTTTAAAATAGCTCTTACTTTTGCCAGATCTTTACAAAATACTAGAATGAGTTAAAGAATTTTAATCAGGTTTTTGTCACCCATCGGTCTACTCTTGTATGAAACACATGCCTCCCTCCATAGCTCAGTCAACTAAAGCACAGCTTCAGAAACTGAAGTTGCTGTTGGGAGTGGGTTCGATTTCTCCACGAGGCATGGGTGTTTGTAAATGTCCTTTCACTCATCATCACTTGATAGTTTCATCATCACCTGATCATTCGTACATCAAAATAACCTAGCTGTTGGTGGGGTCGTTAAGCGAACAATAATGAAACGCATGATGGATGAAAATCATGTCAACACATAGTAGGCAACAGGATAAAATATGTCAGAAACTAACACTATCAAAATGCTAACATGGCAATATGCAATAGTAGACAATATGGTGATAATTTCTAAACAATTAATCATTCAAGGCTGAAGAATGACTTGAGTGAGCATTTGAAAATAGTCTGAGCATAGTAATATAACTCAGGTTGAAAAGGAAACGAAGAACAGCAGTTTACCGATGAGTCTGATACGTATATGTACGATCAGCTGACAATGATGTGTATAGTTGTACATAATTTAACATAAACACAAAAGATATATAGAATTGAAGTTTTGGCTACAGCTTTGGTCACTATAGAAGTAAGAGACTATTTTGCTTTTACAGTGACCACGGCAGTTGCGGAGACGTCAATTCTTTATTTCTATAAATCTTGTGTTATTGTGAATATACAGACTCTGTCAACAGCTCTTCCACGACAACAAGTTGCTCGACTCATCTCTATTAGTAGACTATGTACTCTTCTTTCTTTTCTTTTCAACCCAAAGTTTGGGGAAAAAACGCAGGCTAGACAGCGTAGCCCGACATCCACTCGATACCTGTTCTCACTGTTGTATTAGATGAACGCAAAATGTTTCTGTAGACTGGTCAAGAGCTCATTTGAACCAACGTGGCCAGGATAAGCAAGCAAAGCCTTTTGGATCACAACAAAGCTGGTTTGCAAGTCGCCCGTCTAGAAACAAACGGAAAATATTCTTGTATCCTCACAATATTCACATCCAAGGCGCAGTTTGGTGTCTAGTATCGCAACCAACTCAACCATCAAATGATGAAACAGGATACAAATAATAAGAACGAGCAGTATAAACAGGCACAGATTGTCTTTAGAAGACGAATGGTTCATGAGCGTCAGTATTCAGGGGGGGAGGGGAGGGACTTTCCACCTGAGCTGCAGGGGATTGTTTAATTGCATTATTTTATAGTGTATTTGGGAGATCTTTAGACTAGTTTGGATAGTTTTCAATTTTTACAAGAATTCATTATCAACGACAGAAAAATTGAAATGGTTGCATACTATTCCGTAGTTATTTTCATTGAAGTTCCAAACTATTTTTTACAAAACAATCTGATCAAGTTGATAGATTTTAACTAGTCTATGCAATAGAGCTGTGCGAGTAGGCCTTTTATTAGTTCGAGCAAGTTCGAGCGAGCATAGAGGTTTTTGCTTGAATTTCGAGCAAATTTCGAGCGAGCACACACTTTAAAAATAGATGTTCGAGCAGTTTTCTTTTGCGAGTTTGAGCGAGCAAGTAAATTTGCTTGAATTTTAAGTAAAAATTCAAGCGATAAAATACATTATTTTAGCTCACAAAACTTTTATCAAGAATAGGCCTAGATTAATTTTTCAATTAAATGTTTTGCAAGCCATGTAGGCCTAAGTGTATGGGCCTAACTTCAGCATAATAAACAGAAGGCCTTACATCCTTTCCCATAAATATTTCACCTTCTTCATCACTATTCATTGCCAAGCCAGTAAACGTGAGGTGTGCTGCATAAATTGTGTGCTAGCAAATGAAAGGTTTGGGCTCCAGCTAAATACCACCCATGAAGTTGGTAGTTTAGACTGTACATGCTACGACAGAGTGGTGAGGAACCAAAAAAATAGGATCTGCTATAATGCTGAATAGCAATTAAGGGAAAATGACCTAGTATTATACTGTAATGTACAGGGATTAACAGGAAATATAGACAGTGTACATAACCTGATTGTAAAGGAAAAACCTATGGTGCTATGTCTAACAGAGACTCACATAACAGACAGTGTAAGCGAAGGAGAATACTATATTGATGGATATGTAGTTGAACAGTGTATGTCAGAGAGTCGACATACTGGTGGTGCTTTATTCTATATAAGAAAGGATGTTGTATATAAGATGCTAGATAAATACAAAGTAGGGAATAATTTATGGAGTGTGAGTATCAAAATAGGAATCATTGCTATTATGTTATTGTATCACTCACCTAGTGCATCACACAAGGAATTTTTGAATCATTTTGAGACTTATTTGGAAAGTGGGCCTACATTTGGATGTGGTAGAATAGTTGTCATTGGCGACTTCAATATAAACGTAGCTATAAGAACTTGTTATAGCATGAAACTTGATAGTATCATACATTCTGCTGGAATGAAGCAATTGGTGACTAGTCCAACCCGTGTTACAATGGAAAGCGAAAGTATAATAGATCTGGTAATTACAAATACTGTTAGAGATGTCAGTGTTAAAGTTTGGAGTAAGAAATGCTTATCAGACCATAAGCTGATAGAAATTAGGTTAGGAAAAGTAATTAATAAAACAAGAGAAATTGGTACAGAAATAATCAAACGAAAGCGATTGAGGGATCATGACTATATATTACTGAACCAAATTCTATTGGAAAAAGACTGGGCATATGATAGCAGAGACTTACAGCTAGTAGCTGATACATTTGTAGATAACATTGTTACCAGTATTGATATAATAGCACCTAAGCAAACAATTCGAATTAGTAACAGAATCAATCCCAAACCATGGTTTAATGAGCAAGTGTTGAGTAAACAAAAACTACGAGATGATGCCTACATTAAAGCGCAACTTACTAATAGTATAGATAGTTGGAGTCAGTACAAAGTAAATCGTAATATATTTGTTAAGACACTTAGATTAGAAAAACAATATTTTTATGATAATAGCATAGATGCGGTGAGAAATGACACAAAAACTATGTGGAAGACGCTCAAAAAAATTACTGACCAATGTAAGGTAGTTACTACTCGGAACAGTGATATTATATTTCCCAGGCAGTATGAAGCAGATAACCTGGCTGATAAATTTAACCAATTCTTTGTCCATAGTGTAAGAGATATAATTGATAGCATAGAAGAGCCTAATGCAGATCCAAAAGAACTGGTAGACCGTACCACAGATGTTGACAGTAGGTCGATAACACTACTCGAAGACTTTACAACTATCAATTTACAACAGCTGAAAAAGATTGTTAGTGGTCTACAAAACAAATCTGGGACAGAGGAGGGTATTAGTACCGAAATACTTAAGAGAACGTTTTGGAGAAGTGGTACCGCACTACTTAATGTTATCAACACCTCGATCAGGACAGGTCAAGTGCCGGAAAGGTGGCGTAATTCAGAGGTCATACCTATCCCTAAAGTTGGAAAGCCAACTATACCAGAGGAATTTAGGCCCATCAATAAACTCCCAATATATGAGAAAGTTCTAGAAAAGGTAATTTACGAACAACTGAAAGACCACTTTACGAGGAACAACTTGCTACATAATAATCAGTCCGGTTTCCGGAACAATCACTCATGTGAAACTGCATTGCAATTTGTTATAGACAAGTGGTTAGCAGAATTAGGAAAGGGAAGAGACAGAATTATAATAGCGCTCTTTTTAGATTTCAAAAGGGCCTTTGAAACTATTGATAGAAAAATATTATTAGAAAAATTATGGAAATATGGGATAAGAGGTACTGCATATCAATGGTTTGTGAGCTATCTTGAAAAAAGAACTCAATGTACAATTTATGATGATACTAAGTCTGAACGAATAGATAATAATTATGGTGTTCCACAAGGATCCGTACTGGGGCCCTACCTGTTTATAATTTACATCAACGATATTTTTGAAATCACATGTAACTCGAATATCTTTATAAAACTGTTTGCAGATGACACCCTGTTATCCTTAGCAGGGGATAATGTCATTGAAGCTACTAGAATAGTCAATGAAAGCTTAAGACTTTTAGTAGACTGGCTGAGGATGAACAAACTCAAACTAAATGTCAGTAAAACAAAGTGCATGTTAATAACAGCAACTAAAAATGTAAAAAATAAAATATTGAATGAATTTGAAGACCTACCTAATATACAGGTGGACAATGCAGTTATAGAATATGTTCATGAGATGAAATATTTAGGGGTAATTATAGACCAACACTTGAGTTTTAACAGTAACATTGAATATATAACTAAAAAGATGGGGAAAAAAATTGGATTCCTATCGAGGGCTGGAAAATCATTATCACAATGTACACGAATGTTAATATTTAAAACAATAGTGCTACCACATGTTGATTACTGTAGTACATTGCTGTGGAGTGCAAGTGATTATAATATAGACAAGCTGCAAAAGCTTCAAAACAAAGCGCTGAGGGTCGTCCTCCAGTGTGACCGTTACTTACCTGTTCGTGTATTATTAGAGCGTACTGACATGTTGACAATTAGACAGAGAGTTGCACTTAATGTACTTACTTTTATATACAAGTTAGAAAAGGGAGAACTCCCAGATTATCTAAATGAAAAAGAAGGGAACAAAGGAGACCATATAATGCACATGAGGAATGATCATCGCATTAAGGTACAAAGAAAGAACACGCTAAAAGAATTACAATCAATATTCTATAGTGGTTTCAGGCTCTATAATGAATTGGATGTTGCTATTGTAAATTCTATTGATATTAATGTGTTTAAAAATGAATGTATAGTATTTGTTAAAAATAAGTTTCCTCTCTAGGTGATCCAATGTCTGTGTCAGTATGTATGAATGTAATGGAAGTAGCAGGACTGCTAAATAAATAAATAAATAAATAAATAAATAACTTGAAAATCGTAGCTTGTAATCTCAAAAAGCACAATAGAAAAATAACCGAAACTGAGCAAAAATGCGTGTTTCAACACGAAAAGATGTTCTCCTGAAAAATGAAAAGTTCTTGGTGATTGGCGGAGTAGAAGTAGGATCAGAAATTCATAATTTATTACTGCCAATACACTTGCTCACAAGCGATCAGAGCGCAAAATAATGTAAGGTCTTTTTTTCTTAGGTTGGTAGTATACAATGCGTCATACCTCTAGGCGAGATTAGCATCGCAACTTGACCTAAAAAGTTAAAACATCGCCATTTGTGAAGTATAGTGATTTTATTCTCGAAAAACGTTCGAGACCCGAAATTTCGAGCAGATCTCTCAGCCTATTCAAGTTGAGTTCGAGCGCAATCTCTGCTCGAACTCGACTCGCCATTTCAAGTCTCGCACAGGCCTACTATACAATACAAAATTTTGGAATAAGACTTTTACTAGGAAACGCGTTATGTGTTGCCGCGTTGATGGATGAGCTAGAACATATCAACTTATCTTTGGATTGGTTATTCATCATATATATCCACCTTGAGATCCAAATAATTACGTCACTGCCATCCCATTTTCTGATTAATTTCTATGATAGTAAAGAAGGCTTTGTTTCGATCATTTTCAATCAATTGGTGACATTGTTGCTTGGATTTAGTTGGTTTCTTAATGGCTTTGAGCAATTTAAAAAAATTGGATTATATTTTTTTTACATCAAAACGACTGATCTGATTTGACTGAAAGTTCGGAATAATGTGTATAATTATTATATTGAAATTCCATGAGAATGTGAATACTCTTGAAGGAAATATTTTTGACGAATATTTTCCTCCGGGTTATTCTCATGGGATTTTTGAAAACTTTGAAATGAGTTTTCTCAGAAGTGGTTCCACTGATTGCGCCTCAAAACTATACAGTATCGAATTGGAAAAGGACACTTGTGTAAGCCAAGTTTCAACTGATTTCAAATTTTCGTTTGGCCTGTGGAGCGCGAACAAAAAAAAAACAGGCACTTTTTTCCGAGTATGGTGAAATTGAGTCTTCGCTTCGCTCATTCAATTACAATATCACTGATCAAGTTTCATCTTTAAATGTAATGATATTGATAAAAAGTCAGAACATGTCTTTTTCTACCTTCATCATCTGAAAAATACTTTAATTTTCTATTTTTCTAATAAATTTTCTGACTTTAATGCTGGTGGAGAGGGGTGGGGAGTTCACCGCATTGCCCCGCACCCCCCTTACAAAGGCCATGGGAGGGTTTGACTCACCTTTTCTGCTAGCGTGGCATGGTTGTGGTGCGGCTCGTAAAGGTACGGCGCCAGACTGCCGGCCGCCTGAAAGAACGCCCGTGCCTGTTTCACGTTGCCACGCCGCATCTCTAGGACGCCTAGATTATTGTACGACGCCGCATGATTGCTGTCAGATGACAGGGAAAGGCGCAGACATTGCATGGCCAGGTTACAGTCACCTATGCCCTACAAGAGAACCAACATAAAAATACCTCAATCATAAATCAATCACATAAATCAATCACATAAATCAATATCACATACCAACATAAAAAAGCGATCATTTGTTTGCCACATTGTCATTGTTTTTTTTTTTGGCTTGTTATGTTGGTGTTGAATTATTTATATGACCTATAATGTGAACAAACGAAAGCAAATTGAATACAACCTAATAATAAACTTCAAATGGCTCAATTATTGTAATACAGTCAATAATAATAATAATAATGATAATGATAATTTAAAATGATGATAATAATAATAATAACGATGGTGATAATTCTGACACTTCATGAGATTTTATTGCTGTGAATTGGTTTGTTTTATTGCTCACTGTCAGTTTGTCACTGTGCATACGAAATTAATTCAAGATGACACCATTACCTACAAATTGACTACGTCATTCAGTGAAAATGTGTAAAATTTTATGGAGGTTGATGTTACAGATTAACGTGAAAACATATCTGCTTCTTTGCAGTACTCAAAATATTACCAACAGTCACAGTCTATCTTCATTACAACAAAACATTGAGGGGTAATATTGAGTACCAGTGTTGGGTAGGAACTTAACGAAAGGAACGCGTTCCTAGGAACGCGTTCCTTTTTCGGGAACTTCAATGGGGAACGCGTTCCTTTTATAAAGTAGGAACTTTAACGTAATGCAGTTCCTTTTCAGTGGTAACGAGGAACGAAATTCAGGTTACCATTACTCTCGAAGTTCATTTCGAACGAACCGTGCACGCATAGAACAAAGAATAGAAGATCGTCTAATTTTTGTATGATAGCAGGTAGAATCTTTGTCTCATCCCATATTTTTGAAAGAAACATACTCACAAATCTTCCTAATCACTTCCGCCCATAGTCTGACCAGTAGTCACTCATTATTCCAAGTTTGCATTTCCCATCTTTGATGTATTTTCCTATTCATTAGCTGTGCACTTATCTCATCCTACGATCTTTCCGTTGTATCGGTGTTACCACCCGTTCTCGAGTCACGAAGTTGATGGCTCGAACCAACCTAGCGTAAGTGTGATTGGTCGGTGAAAACGGTCAATCGAACTGTCATCCTTCGTTAACATGCAACTGCTTCTTCTGCGAATGAGGTGTTGCAGGCGAATGCAGATCCTGCCTACTATAATAGTACGGTTAGGAGGCTTAAGAGAAAGGGTAGAAAGATGAGTAGGAAATTGAGGGAGTCAGGGGAGGGAAAGGAAGCGATCAGGGACCTAAGGCGGGACTTAAACAAGGCTAAGAGGGAGGCGAAACAAAACTTCATGGGTGGTATGTTTAATGAACGTGATGTACAGGGTAGCTGGAATAGAATGTACAGGTTTGTTTCTAGTCAGAAGGGTAGTAGTAAGGATTGCCCACCTTAGTTGATCAGGGAGGGAATGAGTGGAAAACGGATAAGGAGAAGGCAGCAGCATCAAATAGATTCTACGGGGAAGTGTTCAATGTGACTGGAATTATAGGGGAGGGAGAAACAACACTGCAGGGGGGGGGGGAAGAAGTCCTGCTTACAGAGGGGGAAGTGTGGAATGTATTAAGGAAACTAAAAAGTGGGAAGTCACCAGGCATAGATGGGGTGCAAAGCGATCTCCTGAAATTAGCGGGTAGGGGGGTTGTAGGTTATTTGCTAAGGTTGTTCCAAGCCTCACTCACAGCAGGTAGAGTACCGCAAGATTGGAAAAAAGCGGAGAAGGTTCCAATTTCAAAGGGAGGGCAAAGGGGCAGGGTAGACAACTACAGGGGAATCAGTTTAACGTCACATGTATGTAAGATGATGGAAAGGGTAGTTATAAAGAGAATAATGGAGAAAGTAGATGAACATAGGGGTATTTCGGAAGTGCAGCATGGGTTTAGGAAGGGGTATTCATGTGAGACACAGTTGTTAGGTTTTGCGGAAGAGCTGGCAGGGGTAGTAGACAAGGGGGGCTGTATTAATGCAGTGTTTTTAGATTTTGAAAAGGCTTTCGACAAGGTAGATCACACTATATTATTAGGGAAGTTGAAACTGTCCATTGGGAATGCTGGGTTAGTTAATTGGATTGGAAACTTTCTTCAGGATAGAGTTCAAACAGTTCGAGTAGGTTCGGAGGTTTCAAGCGAGGTTAAGGTTACGTCAGGAGTTCCACAGGGTAGTGTATTAGGTCAGTTATTATTTGATTTATATATAGATGATCTGACTAGGGTTGTTAATTCGAGAATAAGGTTATTTGCAGATGATTGTGTGGTATATAGGGAGATCAATACAGAGGAGGATGTAGTAGCTATTCAGGCAGATTTGACGGCACTTAATTGTTGGGTTCAGTTGAACAAGATGGGGTTAAATGAAGGGAAGTGTAAGTTAGTCACCTTTGGTAGGAGGAGAGTGAGGGCTGATGTAGTGTATGATGTAGGAGGGAAGTCACTTGAGTCAGTGGAAAATTACAAGTACTTAGGGGTGGTATTTGATAGACGTCTAGGGTGGGGGAGTCAGATTGAGAGAATAGTAAAAAAGAGTATAAATGCACTAAACTTTGTAATGAGGCAGCTTAGGGGGACAAGTATGGAGATAAAGGAGAAGGCTTATTTCTCGTTAGTGCGTCCCATGGTGGAATATGCTAGTTCAGTTTGGGATCCTTATAGATTAGGTGAGATAAGGGATGTGGAAAGGGTGCAAAGGATTGCAGTTAGAAGGTTTACAGGTAGGGTTAGGAGGTGGAAATGGGGGAAGAATGAAAGGGGGGAGGGGGAGAATATTGGAGAGTCCATCTGAGATGATCCGAGACTTGGGATGGCGGGAATTGGAAATACGGAGAAAGGAGGATCAGATCTGTAATTTCTTCAGGGTAATGGAAGGAGAAGGGGGCTGTGGAGAGTTGAATAGGTTGATTGAAAGGAATGAGTCAGGGTATGGGGGTAGGCGAAGTCATGATAGAGCAGTAGTTATAAAGGGGGCTAGATTAGATGTAGGTAAGTTCTCTTTCTTGAATAGGACAGGTAGGGATTGGAATGGGCTTAGTAGAAGTATACTTGAGGAGGATGAAATAGGGTTGAAGCTATTCCGTCAGAAGGTTAGGGAGGCGATAGGATAGGATTGATAGGGAACTTGCCACCGCGCATTTATGTGCAACTGCAAGAGTTAATAATAATAATAATGATAATAAAAAGACATTCCGAGAAAACCTCCCTCTCTACCCGGTGACATCATCAATAGCCAATAAGATCCAGATAATTTTCAAAACGCACATGGGAGAGTTGTGTAAACACAAAATAGTTATTTCACTTCAGTGTTTGATCTCGAGAGGAGGTCATTGTCTAACAGCGTCAGTCCTCGGTGATCAGCGCGTAACTGCGTGTAATATTGGCTAGTGCTTGTTCATTTTACTATCAAAGTATTGTCTCATCATGGCGAATATGGGTAGTAATCTTTCACCTTGGCAACACTTTGAAACCTTTTTTTTCTTCGATGAAAAAAATGTTGTGGAGGCAATTTTATGGCGAAAGCCGAAATGTCTATTGTGCGTGCCAGGGAAACTGATATTGAAGTAAGCAAATGAATGAATTATCAATTCATTATTTACTCTTTCAATTTCACTCAGTAGTCGTTTTATCCACCTACATCTAATTTGTGTTTAATAATTGAATAAAATATAATATAATTCACAATTCATATGATTTATAATATATAATTTTCAATTTATAATTTATGATATGATTTTTCAACCATTATGTAGGTCTATTGATTAGATAAGTGGAACGGTGAAACATAATTATGAGCCTGGAAAAAAATCATTCTAAAAGAAACCTACATGATTTTGTAGCACAATCATTGGAAGTATGGTAATATATTTTGATACATTACATTTCTATTTCTCGAAAATTGACATGGAAATATTCTCTGGCCTAGTGGTATGGGGGGAAGAAAATCGGTACTATATATATTTTTTTATTGGCTTTTTAACGACGCACTATACTGATGGCTATGATCTACTGGCGTCGGTGGATGATGAATGAGATGATGGGATGATGAGATGAAAGGTTATTTTATTAGGTGTTTTGGATGGTGGGAAGGAGTCGGTCGTGGCCTGTTGTTAAAGAACCATCCCAGTTTCAACCTGAACGACAGAGGGAAATCACGAAAAACCCCTGTCAGGATGGTCGACCATGACGGGAATCGAACCCCGGTCTCCCGATTCCCGAATGACGGTTCAGTGTGTACCACTCGGTCACGCGTCTCGGTTCGGTACTATATTTACAATTATGAATTATTTATAGTAAACTAACAAATATTTATATGAAAATCACTGGCATTATCACTTTATTGATGAGAGAACAAGAATATCCATATTATTTTCAACGCCCATGTAAATACTCCTGAATCTTACGAAAAAATTTGCTTCGGTAACTTTCGAAGGAACTTAATTTTTTGGGAACTTTTCAGTTCCTTTTTTTTTGAGGACCTGTAACTTTAACTAGTTCCTTTTTTGGCTGAGTAACTGGAACTTTAACTAGTTCCTTTTTTTGAGGAACTTACCCAACACTGTTGAGTACTGTATTCTCATAGTGGTTAATCAGTACAAAATCCACAGCATTTTTCTTTTTTGGAGGAGTGGGGGTTGTCGTTCGGTTTCAAATCTTTCGATTGATCCAATGTTTTAGGACCAGATCGATATCAAATAGGATTATTCAATATTCGATAAATTCAATATCAAAATAATGATCGATATAAAATGGAATAATTATAAATAACTGAAATAATAATCCAAATATGGTAATAAAAAAATCGTAAAATTAATAAAATAATACTTACACAGTTTGTAGTTTATTTATTTATATTAGGTTTAGCAATGCTCTGTAATGATAACAAAGATCAATTGGTGTCAGATAAATGATTTATGAGATGATGGGATGATGAGATGAATGTTTCGTAGGTAATGGGTAGGATAATGGGTAAAAAGTGGTTGTGGCCTATATTGTAGGAAGTAGGAACCATCGCGACATTAGCCTAGATTACAGAGGGTAACCACGGAAAACCACCATGAAGATGGTCGTTGGCAGAGATCCGATATGCCCCTCAACCTCCCGGATAACACACATTGGCAACTGAGCTAAATGTGGTGGTACACAAGTTCTCGTTGCTGTCACTGTAACTTGTTGTGTATCACTGAAATTACCAGAATATTATAATGTTTTAGAAGAGAATAATTATTTGATTTGTTTATAAACAAAGTTGCAAACCCAAACTGTTAACTGACCCTTTCCCCACACACAGTTGGCAGCGTTCACTTATAATCAATGATAATACATGGTCAAGACTGAAACCTCCCAATCTTGCATTTTTAATTTGATATTGTGTTTAAATTGAAAATGTTGATATATTTAATATTTAATTTATGATATCGTTTGAAATGTTTATACTAGACAGCAACCCTGATTTTGTAAAATATAACTACCGGTTATCAGATAAGCCTACTACCAACTATAGCACTATCTCTAGTAAATTACAATACTCACGATGGCAACGTGTGCGATGTTGTACCAAACGTCAGCTACAGCCTCGTCAGTTGCCAGACTTAACGCACGTTCGAAACACATCAGGCACATATCGTACTGCTGGGCAAAAAAACAACACAGTCCAAGGTTGTTGAAGAGCTCTCCATTGTAGATCCCCATCTGGAGCAGTCGCCTAGAAGCACCGAGGTTGTTAGAGAGAGCGAAAGAGAGAAAGAAAAAGAGTGATAGAGAGAGAGAGAGAATGCACCAACATAGATTAAGAAGCCCTACCCACAGACTAGCATTTTCAGTGTCCACGTACGTAACATATAAACTATCGTAGTGGCTTTTTACTTGAACATATTGTAGAGAAACTGCTTCATACAAATCAGAAAAATATCTTCTAAAATACTGTCGATCAATAATAAGTAGGCCTATTATTCACATTAGTATTAAATATTAATAAATATTGTACTCATGAATACAGTATTCACATTAGACTATCATTTATCTGTATGGCACTGTCTAAGGCTAGTTGAAAATCGATGGCAAAAATATCGGCTGTTACTGTTACATAGAATTGATCTTTCCACTCAGGTTGCTATAAAATTTTACTCATTAGCATTTCAGATAAATATTGTCTGCATCATATGAACTATTTGTTGGTTTTTTGTCATCGCAATGTTGAAGTGTTATGCATGTTCTCATCATTTATATCTGTGAAATGCCCTGGCAAGAACTCTTTGTCCTCCGAGTAATACGTACGTAATAGGGGGGTTTGTTTTTCGCCAGCCGCGAAATCGCAAACTGTTTTGTATGATGATGAAACAACAATATAAGCACGTTTCAATCAATTCTCAATCGAATAATATAATTTCCAAGTCGCGAGAATACGCGAAATATGCCTAAATTAACTAATAACACCAAAATCAACTTGAAATTGCAAAATATTCCACGAAGAACACGTTTTTGAATGTTTCATCATGAATAAGCACGATTTTCTTGAATTGTATCTTTTTTATTTGACGAGTGAACTGTTCACTGCTTGATGCATGTGCCGGTGCATGCCATCTGCCTGTATTCGCTTGTGTTGTGTACGCAGTCTGACCTTGACTATCACGAGACTATGATGAGCTTGAAACATTGATTCGACCGAGCGGGCGGCTGCTCGGGACAGCCAAGCGCCAATTGAAGCGGGCCATTTGACGATCTTGCGTTGTCTGAGCTAGCCAAGTCAACACGATCAGTGAGGACGTTGTGAGGATCCTCTCGACGTTTTTTCTCACTCGTACTCTCGGTCGGTTGCCTAGTTTCTCTCGTGCGCAATACGAAATTGACTGACGTCTAACTGGGAAGAGTGATGATTTACGTTGAAGAGGAGTTTTTTGAGGAATCCGAATTTCTATAAATCGAAATCATTTTTGGGGATCCCTTCCATTTCGGATTAACGAAGGTTTTCTTGTAAACTGTGAACTTGTAAGCTTGTTTACTGTTTTTTTTTAACTTCATGAAATGTCATTTCTGCATTACATTGGGCCAAAAAAAAACATAACACCGCCAAACACCAAAATTTGCAAATACAGATGCGAAAAATACGAAATCATGACATCATTTTCAAACACCTCTAGTAATACCCTGTTCACACGAGACATTGTAATGCGAGTCTCAGTGTTGAATCTTCCAATGGCAGTGTTGAGCTGTTCAGACACAGATGGCATCGCAGCACTGCAGTGTTGAAAATAGAATATTTCATTAATTAACATCATCAAATTGATGTTATCTGTTATTGAAATTAATTATATATATGCTCGAGTCTCTTTTTTTCATGTTGGACACGGCAATAAAATCTCAAAGTATTCAAGATGTTTGGAAACTGTTGCACAAGAAGAGAGAGGATGTTTTATCAATCTTCCATTCCTATTGGTCAATATTTCAGATTTTGGCACTGTTGAAATAAAGATCCCCTGGCTATCCAAATTCCTACACGATTCAGTCCTGTATTCTTAACCTTGATGCACTCGCATGGAGTATTTCGATTATGATTATTGTTTGCTTAACGACCCCACCAACAGCTAGGTTATACGGGGGTACGAATGAACAGGTGATTATGAAACTATGAAATGATGATAAGTGAAAAGACGTATACAAAAACCCATGCCTTATGCGGGACTCGAACCCACGCCCAACGGTGACTTCAGTTTCTGAAGTGGTGCCTCAGCTGACCGAGCTACCTAGGGTGGCATGGAGTATTTCACTGCTGAACACAGTAACATTGGCACTGCAGTCGTGTGTACAGACATAAGTACCACGAGTCCGACAGACTCAGTCGATAGAGGTCATGTATGATAGATATGATATTATAGATGTCACTTCTGTTACTTATACTCAAAATGTGCGCTGAACCACCTGTACTATCGTATTTAAATTAAATTATATTTGCCAATCATGTGTAATATATAATTGACATCCAACTTCTGCATGCATCTTAATTTTGTATCAGGATAATTTAGTCATTGCCTTTGATAAGTAATTGAAAATCACTTATATTCATGACAGAATATTACAATACGTTTTATTAGAATAGTTATTAAAAATATGCAGAGTTCCTTCGTATTGAATTGTATAAGTCTACCATTTAGCCTGTGCAGTGAGATCCACCATCAAAGCTAAGTGTTTACAAACAGATACGAAATATTAGCGAAACATATGTACACTTGACAGCAGAGAAACTGGGATTGCCGTTCTATCTCTTTGCGTCAACATTTATTTCTTGTGTAGTACTGGGTTCTGAACCAGTTTCAGCTATGAGCTGATTGGTTGATTGAATTTTTGTTTACATATTCTGGATCCACCCCATACACGTGCTTTTTACATGTGCGATACTGGATTTTGTTTACAATATTTTCAAGTTGAAACCTGATTCATCGTATAACCAACTGGTTATTGGCTTACTCACTCGATATTTCGTCTGCAGGAACGAGAAGTAATTCCATATAGATTTTGAATTCTAGTTCTCCGTTAACAGTTACCCGACATTATACAAGAGTCAACTCATTTTTTCCGTAATTTCGAATTAGATTATTACGTCAAAACAAAATTTGGCATGTGAAAACGTGTGCATGCTTTAGTAACATGACCGGGACGCGTGGCCGAGTGGTAACACACTGAACCGTCATTCGGGAGACCGGGGTTCGATTCCCGCCATGGTCGACCATCCTGACAGGGGTTTTTCGTGGTTTTCCTCTGTCGTTTAGGTTGATACTGGGATGGTTCCTAAACAACAGGCCACGACCGACTCCTTCCCACCATCTAAAACACCTAATGAAATACCCTTTCATCTCATCAATCCATCATCTCATTCATCATCCACCGACGCCAATAGATCGTAGCCATCAGTATAGTGCGTCGTTATAACCCAATATTATCAAAGCTAATAAAATATATTCTAATGTTGAACATATCTGATAAACTCATTGCTTTTATCACAGAGCAAATATATGTATGATGTAGGAGGCCACAATAAACAACACAAAATGCAGGACGGCACATGATAAATAACAAAGAACAGGATGGTAAAATGTTTCCAGTAACTTGGGTCGGCCAGGAACTTTAAAAGTCCTATCAATTTGTCTACTATCGTTTTCCAGGATTTTCGAGAGAGAGTCGTTCATCGACAACTGTTGCCTGATGGTCGTATATTTATCACATTCAATTAAAATGTGCTTGATGGTCAAAATTTTTCCACATAGTTATCACACCTGGGAGCTATCTTCTCTTGTGTGAAGAGGTATGCATGTGTGAGTAATGAATGGCCAATACGTGAACGTGTTAAACGGTGAAAGAAAAATGGAAAATATTTGGGAAAATTACATTAGGTGTTATTCCATGGAATAACAGCAAATGGGTTTATATGCGAAACATCTGACTGGAAAAAAAGCTAACACTCTTATTTGCTGTTATTCCACTGAAATGAAGCAAAATAAATCATTTGCTGTTGTTCCTTGGAATAACAGCAAATATACTTTATCGTTAACTTTTGAGAAGACCAAGTTATTCACGATTTATTCACCGTTTTTCCATTTTCTGCTATTCCGCGCCATCATGGCTCGTAAGATTGGGTAGAAGATCGTTTTCAATCTTGTATAAAGTAATCCTGAACAACGAACAAACGAAAGAATACGCACTCATTAGAGTCTACGAATCAGCCTACACAAGTTGTGACGTTAACAATAATAGTTAACCATTGCAAAATGAATCATGTTTCAATCGAAAAACAACATCATGGAACAAACGTTTCAAAAACACACGAAAGATGCCTTTATTCACAAATATGCATATATATATATATATATATATATATATATATATATATATATATATATATATATATATATATATTATATATATATATATATATATATATATATATATATATATATATATATATATATATATATATATATAT
>CAXFZR010000347.1:0-22500 GCA_964007535.1 Brachyptera risi
ATAAGATGAGAAGGAATTTAACTGAACGAATCAATGATTGAATGAATTTAACTGAATAATCATAAATTATAATATTGGTGATCTAGTCGAGCGGTAGCTCGACGGGAGCCAAGTAGTACCTCGTCGCGCAGCCTGCTACACTGTTTACACGAAGTACTTGAATGATGTTTTGAGCATACTGTATCTCTGAAACTACAAATCTTGGAATACTCTGGTTTGTTGCAATGCACACGACACGGCATACTAATTTCAGTTCGTTCGAACGAAACAGATACAAGTCATAAGGCTGCAAAAAGTGCTGTTTTTCCGTTTCTTCTTCGTCTTCGTCTTCGTCGTCGTCTTCTTACGGCGTCTGTCTAAGATATTTGCTACAGCCCAAACGAAACAACCGATTGTCCTGAAATTTTCAGGGAATGTGTGCATCCATAAGGAGATGTGCCTTTTGTACGTTCTAACCAGAAGTGATCTATGAAACCGGTAATAATGACATTTTAGGGCTAATTTTAAAGGTTTTATTTATTTTAAAATACACTATATAAACAACCGATTCGGTTAAAATTTTCAGTAATTGAATTGATCAATAGTTATGAATGATTGAGTGTGTTATGATCGTAATTACTTGGTTTTATAGGAAGTAATGGTATATCATTTGAAAATTAATTGAGATTCATAAGATAATTTCAGCTAAGCTTCTTTGACTCAAATTGAGAGAACCTACTACATCCAACAGACCTGTGATATAATTCATTAAATGGATTCATGACAATATAGCTAATATCTAAGTCAATTATACTGTCAGTGAAAGTTTTTTTATTGAACAGTACGCTTTTGTTAACAAAATATGTCAGAATTCAGAAATTGTTTGAAATTTTGTAGTTGAAATAATAAGTATTGATTGAAGTATCTTTGAAAATTCGTAAACTATTTGGATTACACAATAATGAACGTTCACAGTCACAGCCAGCAAGACTGTTTCGAGACACTGATATAATAGATATGTCAGAGAGCGACTGAGTGCATTGCAGTGACGATCCACGAGGCTGATATAAGAGTGACAGAGAGCGACTGAGTGCATTGCAGTGACGATCCACGAGGCTGATATAAGAGTGACAGAGAGCGACTGAGTGCATTGCAGTGACGATCCACGAGGCTGATATAAGAGTGTCAGAGAGCGACTGAATGCATATGCAGTGACGATCCACGAGGCTGATATAAGAGTGACAGAGAGCGACTGAGTGCATTGCAGTGACGATCCACGAGGCTGATATAAGAGTGACAGAGAGCGACTGAATGCAAATGCAGTGACGATCCACGAGGCTGATATAAGAGTGACAGAGAGCGACTGAGTGCATTGCAGTGACGATCCACGAGGCTGATATAAGAGTGACAGAGAGCGACTGAGTGCATTGCAGTGACGATCCACGAGGCTGATATAAGAGTGACAGAGAGCGACTGAGTGCATTGCAGTGACGATCCACGAGGCTGATATAAGAGTGACAGAGAGCGACTGAGTGCATTGCAGTGACGATCCACGAGGCTGATATAAGAGTGACAGAGAGCGACTGAGTGCATTGCAGTGACGATCCACGAGGCTGATATAAGAGTGACAGAGAGCGACTGAGTGCATTGCAGTGACGATCCACGAGGCTGATATAAGAGTGACAGAGAGCGACTGAGTGCATTGCAGTGACGATCCACAAGGCTGGTATAAGAGTGACAGAGAGCGACTGAGTGCATTGCAGTGACGATCCACAAGGCTGGTATAAGAGTGACAGAGAGCGACTGAGTGCATTGCAGTGACGATCCACGAGGCTGATATGAGAGTGACAGAGAGCGACTGAGTGCATTGCAATGACGATCCACGAGGCTGATATAAGAGTGACAGAGAGCGACTGAGTGCATTGCAGTGACGATCCACGAGGCTGATATAAGAGTGACAGAGAGCGACTGAGTGCATTGCAGTGACGATCCACGAGGCTGGTATAAGAGTGACAGAGAGCGACTGAGTGCATTGCAGTGACGATCCACGAGGCTGATATAAGAGTGACAGAGAGCGACTGAATGCATTGCAGTGACGATCCACGAGGCTGATATAAGAGTGACAGAGAGCGACTGAGTGCATTGCAGTGACGATCCACGAGGCTGATATAAGAGTGACAGAGAGCGACTGAGTGCATTGCAGTGACGATCCACGAGGCTGATATAAGAGTGACAGAGAGCGACTGAATGCAAATGCAGTGACGATCCACGAGGCTGATATAAGAGTGACAGAGAGCGACTGAGTGCATTGCAGTGACGATCCACGAGGCTGATATAAGAGTGACAGAGAGCGACTGAGTGCATTGCAGTGACGATCCACGAGGCTGATATAAGAGTGACAGAGAGCGACTGAATGCATTGCAGTGACGATCCACGAGGCTGATATAAGAGTGTCAGAGAGCGACTGAATGCATTGCAGTGACGATCCACGAGGCTGATATAAGAGTGTCAGAGAGCGACTGAATGCAAATGCAGTGACGATCCACGAGGCTGATATAAGAGTGTCAGAGAGCGACTGAATGCATTGCAGTGACGATCCACGAGGCTGATATAAGAGTGTCAGAGATCGACTGAATGCATTGCAGTGACGATCCACGAGGCTGATATAAGAGTGTCAGAGAGCGACTGAATGCAAATGCAGTGACGATCCACGAGGCTGATATAGGAGTGTCAGAGAGCGACTGAATGCATTGCAGTGACGATCCACGAGGCTGATATAAGAGTGACAGAGAGCGACTGAATGCATTGCAGTGACGATCCACGAGGCTGGTATAAGAGTGACAGAGAGCGACTGAGTGCATTGCAGTGACGATCCACGAGGCTGATATAAGAGTGACAGAGAGCGACTGAATGCATTGCAGTGACGATCCACGAGGCTGATATAAGAGTGACAGAGAGCGACTGAGTGCATTGCAGTGACGATCCACGAGGCTGATATAAGAGTGACAGAGAGCGACTGAGTGCATTGCAGTGACGATCCACGAGGCTGATATAAGAGTGACAGAGAGCGACTGAATGCAAATGCAGTGACGATCCACGAGGCTGATATAAGAGTGACAGAGAGCGACTGAGTGCATTGCAGTGACGATCCACGAGGCTGATATAAGAGTGACAGAGAGCGACTGAGCGCATTGCAGTGACGATCCACGAGGCTGATATAAGAGTGACAGAGAGCGACTGAGTGCATTGCAGTGACGATCCACGAGGCTGATATAAGAGTGACAGAGAGCGACTGAGTGCATTGCAGTGACGATCCACGAGGCTGATATAAGAGTGTCAGAGAGCGACTGAATGCATTGCAGTGACGATCCACGGGGCTGATATAAGAGTGTCAGAGAGCGACTGAATGCATTGCAGTGACGATCCACGGGGCTGATATAAGAGTGTCAGAGAGCGACTGAATGCATTGCAGTGACGATCCACGGGGCTGATATAAGAGTGTCAGAGAGCGACTGAATGCATTGCAGTGACGATCCACGAGGCTGATATAAGAGTGTCAGAGAGCGACTGAATGCATTGCAGTGACGATCCACGAGGCTGATATAAGAGTGTCAGAGAGCGACTGAATGCATTGCAGTGACGATCCACGAGGCTGATATAAGAGTGTCAGAGAGCGACTGAATGCATTGCAGTGACGATCCACGAGGCTGGTATAAGAGTGACAGAGAGCGACTGAATGCATTGCAGTGACGATCCACGAGGCTGATATAAGAGTGTCAGAGAGCGACTGAATGCATTGCAGTGACGATCCACGAGGCTGATATAAGAGTGTCAGAGAGCGACTGAATGCATTGCAGTGACGATCCACGAGGCTGATATAAGAGTGTCAGAGAGCGACTGAATGCATTGCAGTGACGATCCACGAGGCTGATATAAGAGTGTCAGAGAGCGACTGAATGCATATGCAGTGACGATCCACGAGGCTGATATAAGAGTGACAGAGAGCGACTGAATGCATTGCAGTGACGATCCACGAGGCTGATATAAGAGTGTCAGAGAGCGACTGAATGCATATGCAGTGACGATCCACGAGGCTGATATAAGAGTGACAGAGAGCGACTGAGTGCATTGCAGTGACGATCCACGAGGCTGATATAAGAGTGACAGAGAGCGACTGAATGCAAATGCAGTGACGATCCACGAGGCTGATATAAGAGTGTCAGAGAGCGACTGAATGCATATGCAGTGACGATCCACGAGGCTGATATAAGAGTGACAGAGAGCGACTGAGTGCATTGCAGTGACGATCCACGAGGCTGATATAAGAGTGACAGAGAGCGACTGAGTGCATTGCAGTGACGATCCACGAGGCTGATATAAGAGTGACAGAGAGCGACTGAGTGCATTGCAGTGACGATCCACGAGGCTGATATGAGAGTGACAGAGAGCGACTGAGTGCATTGCAGTGACGATCCACGAGGCTGATATAAGAGTGACAGAGAGCGACTGAGTGCATTGCAGTGACGATCCACGAGGCTGATATAAGAGTGACAGAGAGCGACTGAGTGCATTGCAGTGACGATCCACGAGGCTGATATAAGAGTGACAGAGAGCGACTGAGTGCATTGCAGTGACGATCCACGAGGCTGGTATAAGAGTGACAGAGAGCGACTGAGTGCATTGCAGTGACGATCCACGAGGCTGATGTAAGAGTGACAGAGAGCGACTGAGTGCATTGCAGTGACGATCCACGAGGCTGATATAAGAGTGACAGAGAGCGACTGAATGCATTGCAGTGACGATCCACGAGGCTGATATAAGAGTGTCAGAGAGCGACTGAGTGCATTGCAGTGACGATCCACGAGGCTGATATAAGAGTGACAGAGAGCGACTGAGTGCATTGCAGTGACGATCCACGAGGCTGATATAGGAGTGTCAGAGAGCGACTGAATGCAAATGCAGTGACGATCCACGAGGCTGATATAGGAGTGTCAGAGAGCGACTGAATGCATTGCAGTGACGATCCACGAGGCTGATATAAGAGTGTCAGAGAGCGACTGAGTGCATTGCAGTGACGATCCACGAGGCTGATATAAGAGTGACAGAGAGCGACTGAGTGCAAATGCAGTGACGATCCACGAGGCTGATATAAGAGTGTCAGAGAGCGACTGAATGCATTGCAGTGACGATCCACGAGGCTGATATAAGAGTGTCAGAGAGCGACTGAATGCATTGCAGTGACGATCCACGAGGCTGGTAATTATGCCAAAGACTTGTATGTACTTATTCTCAGAAAATCCCATCATATTCGATAAATGATTATGCAAATATGTAAAGAAAAACATATTCAGCATTAATGATATTGAAACGGCCCAAAGTCATGATACAAATAGCTGAATGTTAACTGATGAATGACTAATGTACGGATGCTCAGATCTATGGAACTGAATAAATACTCTGAAGATTATAAGGAGAATTTTCAAATTTTAATGAACAATTATCATTCGATTTATTCAAAAATTGAATCAATGATTTAATGTATATATATATATTTTTTTTATTGTCACAAATTAAATTATACAATAAAGTAATACAGTTTGAACTCTCGTCCACTAAGCCATAAATGGCTTATCTGTGGTTTAAGCGATGAAAAACAAAAGACTAAAATACACTGTGATTTACTATGCTAATATTTAATAAACTCATATTAAAACATAATTACCGGCACAGTAGCTGAGTGGTTAGCTCACTTCCTTCGTGATCCGGGAGGTGAAGGGACATATCGGACCCGGTTCGATCCCCGCCACCGTCCATCTTTACAGGGGTTTTTCGTGGTTTCCCTCTGTAGTCTAGGCTAATGCCGGGATGGTTCCCACAATATAGGCCACGACCGCTTCCTTCCCACTATCCTTCCCACTACCCATAAAAACCTTCATCTCATCGTCCCATCATCTCATTAAACATTCATCCGCCGCCAATAGATCTTAGTAATCATTACAGTGCGTCGTTAAAACTCAATAAAACATAATTCACTTCGATAGGTTGAATAATAATGAGCATGAAAACGAAAATAAGGCAACCAATTGGAAACTAATTCTAGAATTTCCATATTGTATCAACATATGCTGTGATTGACCCTAACAAAAAATTAAAATTAATGACAAAAAATATACGGGAACATAAGTAATTAACGTAGGCTAGCCTCCGATACACCGAAAAATTCGTACACCGAAAAAATCGTACACCGAAAATAACTTACACCGAAAAAAACGTACACCGAAAATAACGAACACCGAAAAAACTTGTATGAAAAAATAAGTGGATGTGACGATACACCGAAAAAATCGTACACCGAAAAAATCGTACACCGAAAATAACGAACGCCGAAAAGCTATTTTATAGGGTGACTGTACTGGGAGGCAAGACCCGAGTAGAGGGACGCTTCAGGGTGGAGTTAAGATAATGGATATATAGGGAGGGGGAATATTCCCCTCCAACATGAATAAAATACTATCATGTATGAAAATATCTTTCTTTTCGACGTAGGTTTTTTCGGTCTTCGTTTTTTTCGGTGTCCGTGTTTTTCGGTGTATCGTCGGATTCAGTTTTTTACTAAGTTTTTTCGGTGTACGTTTTTTTCGGTGTATCGTCGGATTCAGTTTTTTACTAAGTTTTTTCGGTGTACGTTTTTTTCGGTGTATCGTCGGATTCATTTTTTTACTAAGTTTTTTCGGTGAACGTTTTTTTCGGTGTATCGTCGGATTCAGTTTTTTACCAAGTTTTTTCGGTGTACGTTTTTTTCGGTGTATCGTCGGATTCAGTTTTTTACTAAGTTTTTTCGGTGTACGTTTTTTTCGGTGTATCGTCGGATTCAGTTTTTTACTAAGTTTTTTCGGTGTACGTTTTTTTCGGTGTATCGTCGAATTCATTATTTCAACGTACACCGAAAAAACTTGTAAAAAATAATGAATCCGACGATACACCGAAAAAAACGTACACCGAAAAAACTTAGTGAAAAACTGAATCCGACGATACACCGAAAAAAACGTACACCGAAAAAACTTGGTAAAAAACTGAATCCGACGATACACCGAAAAAAACGTACACCGAAAAAACTTACTAAAAAACTGAATCCGACGATACACCGAAAAAAACGTACACCGAAAAAACTTAGTAAAAAACTGAATCCGACGATACACCGAAAAAAACGTACACCGAAAAAACTTAGTAAAAAACTGAATCCGACGATACACCGAAAAACACGGACACCGAAAAAAACGAAGACCGAAAAAACCTACGTCGAAAAGAAAGATATTTTCATACATGATAGTATTTTATTCATGTTGGAGGGGAATATTCCCCCTCCCTATATATCCATTATCTTGACTCCACCCTGAAGCGTCCCTCTACTCGGGTCTTGCCTCCCAGTACAGTCACCCTATAAAATAGCTTTTCGGCGTTCGTTATTTTCGGTGTACGATTTTTTCGGTGTACGATTTTTTCGGTGTATCGTCACATGCACTTATTTTTTCATACAAGTTTTTTCGGTGTTCGTTATTTTCGGTGTACGTTTTTTTCGGTGTAAGTTATTTTCGGTGTACGATTTTTTCGGTGTACGAATTTTTCGGTGTATCGGCGCATCCCCCAATTATTTATCAGATCACGTAAAAAATTGTCAAATGTACTTATATGCGGACGACGCCCTTATTATGAGTACAAATAGAGACATAACAACTGCTGTACTTAACCTACAAATTGATTTCACAAATATTTTAAAAATAACACACGATTTAGATTTGGTTATTAATTCATCAAAAACAAAAATTATCCACTTCTGCACTGCCTTAAATAAAGATAGAAATACACCCTTTCAAATTTTATATCACACTTATGATTGCTTGCACATTACAAGTTGTGGTAATCCTTGTTTAGGTTGCAATTCTAATATTGAAATTGTACACGAGTATGTTTATCTTGGCCTTAAAATTGATAGATCATTTTCATGGCGACCACACATTGATAATATTTGTAGCCGGTTAAGGTCCTGTGCATACAAAATTCACATGCTCAAACATATAATTCCTTTCACTTTGCTCAGAACTGTGTATTTTGCTCTAGTTGAGTCAATAATTAATCATGGAATCTTAGCCTGGGGTAACGCATCAGATTCACATATGAAATTGATAGAATTCGTTCAAACTAGAATTGTTGAAAGTATTATACCTCCTCATAAATTAGGATCTCTCCATCAAGATACAGTTGGAATTTTTCAGTGTTTAAATGTTTTACCAGTTATTTACTTGTTCAAGTATAGATTCATTCTTAAATATTATTTTTCTGACTTATATAAAACACCAGTTGACACTCCATTTAATACCAGGCTCCAAAAACTTGAATTATTCCGATTACCTCTTTTCAATAAAAAAAATGGTAAAAGAAGATTGGAATATGCAATACCTTCAATATTCAATGACATACCTGTTGAGCTAAGAAAAATGAATAGATATGCTCAAATTAAAAAAGAAATTGAAGCTTTCATCATAAATTCAGTTAATTTCACATAATTTAGTGTCTACGTTAATGGGGATGCGCCGATACACCGAAAAATTCGTACACCGAAAAAATCGTACACCGAAAATAACTTACACCGAAAAAAACGTACACCGAAAATAACGAACACCGAAAAAACTTGTATGAAAAAATAAGTGCATGTGACGATACACCGAAAAAATCGTACACCGAAAAAATCGTACACCGAAAATAACGAACGCCGAAAAGCTATTTTATAGGGTGACTGTACTGGGAGGCAAGACCCGAGTAGAGGGACGCTTCAGGGTGGAGTCAAGATAATGGATATATAGGGAGGGGGAATATTCCCCTCCAACATGAATAAAATACTATCATGTATGAAAATATCTTTCTTTTCGACGTAGGTTTTTTCGGTCTTCGTTTTTTTCGGTGTCCGTGTTTTTCGGTGTATCGTCGGATTCAGTTTTTTACTAAGTTTTTTCGGTGTACGTTTTTTTCGGTGTATCGTCGGATTCAGTTTTTTACTAAGTTTTTTCGGTGTACGTTTTTTTCGGTGTATCGTCGGATTCAGTTTTTTACTAAGGTTTTTCGGTGTACGTTTTTTTCGGTGTATCGTCGGATTCAGTTTTTACTAAGTTTTTTCGGTGTACGTTTTTCTCGGTGTATCGTCGGATTCAGTTTTTTACTAAGTTTTTTTGGTGTACGTTTTTTTCGGTGTATCGTCGGATTCATTATTTTTTACAAGTTTTTTCGGTGTACGTTGAAATAATGAATCCGACGATACACCGAAAAAAACGTACACCGAAAAAACTCAGTAAAAAACTGAATCCGACGATACACCGAAAAAAACGTACACCGAAAAAACTTAGTAAAAAACTGAATCCGACGATACACCGAAAAAAACGTACACCGAAAAAAACTTAGTAAAAAACTGAATCCGACGATACACCGAAAAAAACGTTCACCGAAAAAACTTAGTAAAAAACTGAATCCGACGATACACCGAAAAAAACGTACACCGAAAAAACTTAGTAAAAAACTGAATCCGAAGATACACCGAAAAAAACGTACACCGAAAAAACTTAGTAAAAAACTGAATCCGACGATACACCGAAAAACACGGACACCGAAAAAAACGAAGACCGAAAAAACCTACGTCGAAAAGAAAGATATTTTCATACATGATAGTATTTTATTCATGTTGGAGGGGAATATTCCCCCTCCCTATATATCCATTATCTTAACTCCACCCTGAAGCGTCCCTCTACTCGGGTCTTGCCTCCCAGTACAGTCACCCTATAAAATAGCTTTTCGGCGTTCGTTATTTTCGGTGTACGATTTTTTCGGTGTACGATTTTTTCGGTGTATCGTCACATCCACTTATTTTTTCATACAAGTTTTTTCGGTGTTCGTTATTTTCGGTGTACGTTTTTTTCGGTGTAAGTTATTTTCGGTGTACGATTTTTTCGGTGTACGAATTTTTCGGTGTATCGGAGGCTAGCCAAATAATTGGTATACAATAAATACAAAATTGGCCCTAAAATTGAGCCTTGGGGTACACCAGAAATAATGTTTCTAGAAGTGCTGAGGTTGTTGCCGACTTTCACCACAATATGACGATTGAATAAATAATTTTGAAACCAACAAAGCAGATTACCACGGATCCCTATGAATTCTAATATAGAAACTAGTTTTTGGTGATTTAGAGTGTCAAATGCTTTAGAGAAGTCTACGAAGAGAGCCAGAACATGTAAATTAAAATTTAGTCTAGAATTAACAAAGTCTGAAAATAAGGATAATAAATCAGAAGTACTTTTTCCCTTTTGAAAGCCAAATTGAAGTGGATTAATGATATTACTATCATTTAAATAATTCGTTAAGTTTATTGCGATCCATCTTTCCATTATCTTTTCAATTGTCGGTTAGAAGAGCAATTGGTCTATAGTTTGAATATTGAGAGTGATCTCCTTTCTTATACACAGGTCTTACAATAGATATTTTTAACTTATCTGGCACCACTCCTTCTTTAATACTTAAATTGATGATTTTGGATATAACAGGACTTATATGCATGGAAACTAATTGCAAGTCTTTAACTCTTATCCCGTCGATGCCCGGCTGTTTGTTTTCATCCATAGAATTGATTATATTTTCGACAGTATCATGCTGTACAGATGGAATAAACATAGATTGCAAGGCCGGAGATCTATCTGATGCAGGCACAGTGACAATATTGCAGTCATGATTTAAATTAGTAATTTCATCGATAAAAGAATTTGCAAAACTATTTACGATAACGTCATTACTATGCTTTTTACCTAGATGTTTACTTATAGTTTCATCTACAGAGAGTTTTTTCTTTGTTCCGATTATTTCATTTATAGTTTTCCATGTATCTTTCAAACTGTTTTTCGAAGCATTTATTCAGTCTTTAAAATATTTCTTTTTTTCTTTTGTTATTTGCCAATTTGTTATATTTCTCAGTGTCTTATACTGATTACGTAGATCATTCTTGAGAGAATTACTACAATCTTTCCATCTACGAAATGATTTATCTCTACTTATAAGATTCATTAAGTCTTCCGTTATCCATGCTTTGTTAACTCTCTTTTTCTTCATGTTTAGGCTATTACGTGTGAACGTAGAACTGTCATAACAATCTTTAAATTTTGACTCAATGTTATTATACAAATCAGACGCATTATCAATGCTCATTAGGAGATTCCAATTAACTAATTTCAATTTACTAGCTAATTTATCCTCATTCAAACATATCATGTCTATGCATTGTTCATCTGGCTCATTCAAATCGTCAGTAGTGCAACAAATTCCTACAATATAGTGATCTGATAATTTTGTTGTATAAATAAAAGAATGTATTTCATGAATATTACTTCTAATAAAAATATGATCTAGACATGATGCACAATATTGATCTCCACGAAATTCCTCTCTAGTGATTCCATTTATGCATTTGTAAAAACCATTAACGGCTAAAATATTTTCGTACATTTGTACATTATTGTCATTCACGTCTGAAAGATTAATATTAATATCACCAACAATTACAGCGTTGCCACGCAGATCTTGTAATATTTTCTCTAGCTCATAAACAAACTGAATTTTACTTCCTGACGGGGGCCTATATATTGCTAGCATATTCAATTTAAAATTATTATATGATAACACTCCATTTATACCTTCAAAATGATCACCAGTTGTATTACCTCTCTCGAAAGAAATATTTGATTTAATATACATTAGAATACCACCTCCACTCTTTTCTTTTCGTGTTAATGCATACGAATTGTAGCCATCTATCGAATAAATATCTCTCACATTTTTGACGTTTATTTCACATAATATAATAATATCGACTACTCCTATTTGCTTTTCTAAAATAATATTCAATTCGTTCCATTTTGTTTCTAATGAACGTATATTCAAATGAATAATTGAGAAACCAGGGAAAGAATTGAACCATGTGTCAATGTCATCAATGACCGAACTGGAATGCACATCTTGGAAATTGCTCACGTCATCTGTACAAAGCATACAATCTGACTTACAGCTGATAGTAATGTAAACAACCACGCACCGATGTTCATGAAAACTTGCAGCACTAGGTGGTTAGTTTCTGAAGGTCAGCAAAGGAATTTATCTTGATAACAGCCGATGCACCCTCGTCCTTCTTTGCTAGTATTTTGCCTCGATTCAACCAAACAAACTTGAATCCCGCCTCCTTACCTTCAGTTCTTGATCTCCAAAATAATTCTCTATAATACGGATTCAAATTGTCATTAATGTAAACTCGTGAACTACCCGATGATGTATGACCTCGCGTTACTTGGTTGCTCGTAATAACAGTTCGTTTCTTCAAGTAAAACTCGTCCCTCTTCTTCCGGCTCGCGAATTGCACAATGATACGGTTCGGTTTGTTGATATTTTTTTTTGAGTACAAACGATGCGCGGCTTCTATATCAGACTTCTCTAATTGAATATCTAGTTTGCCCGCTAAAGATATTATCAAATCTTCCACTATCTCATCTTCTTTCTCTTCCACGTTTATTATCTCGAGATTCTTATTGCGCCCGTATTGGTCAAGTGATTGTAGGTGAAGTGTAAGTTCATCAATCCAACGGTCCTTGTCGGTTCCCTCCTTCTTCAAAGCAGCAACAGTGGATTTGAGATCCTTGATTTCAGCAGAAACGTCCAACTTGAATTTCTTGATATCTTCACTGAGAGTATTGAAACTATCACGCTGATCAGACAATATTTGAGTCAAACCAGCCAAGTCAAATGTTTTTGACGTCTCTAATGTAGGAGTAGACTGACCTGATTTCTTTCCGTCGCGACACTTCAAACACCTCCAAGCAAGCTTATTTTCAATAGTCTTATTAACATAAGACGATTTTTTAATACCGGAGCAGCTATTGAAATGGAATGAATGTATACACTCAGAACATTCAATATAATCGCCGTCCTTGGGCAGATCTTCTTTACACACAAAACACTGCATAGCAAAACACAGATAGCAGCAATACGCGGGGAGTAGTACGTAGAACAACCTAACCTTACGACTGCTGGCGAGAGAATATATATATTATATATATTTATATATATATATATATATATATATATATATATATATATATATATATATATATATATTTATATATATATATATATATATATATAAATATATATATATATATATATATATATATATATATATATATATATATATTCATATATATATATATATATATATATATATATATATATATATATATATATATATATATATATATATATATATATATATATATATATATATCAAATTGTGTGTCATAGTATTATTAGTATTGAAAGTGTATTTTTCGGTAACTATACCTTGATTCTTTTCGTAACATTGCCTCAATTAAAAATGAACCACAAAAAGTGGTGATGTCTCATCAAAAACAAAAACTTGTGAAGAATAGGGAGCCAAACCCTCCCCGTTCAAACACTTTGGCATATAAAAGTAGTGATATAAAAAGTTCTGCCAAGTTATGACTTATTATTGAAGTAAATAGTGTGTTTTATGTAGAAATATCTTGGGGCTATATAGGATGTGACTGATGATTATTATAGCTAGGACCAATTTATTTCCACAAAATGAAATAAAATATGTAGGCAAAACAAAAATATATCAATATTGGTTGTATGTTACTTAAAAAATGAACGAATTGAGTTTAATTTTTATTTAGAAGCTGAAATGATTGACTTTAATTTAAAGAGAAAAAAAAATTGGCTCATCGCCCACTCAGTATTGTCATATCCTAAAGTTGTGAATAAAATATGCATTCATTCATTCATTCATTCCGTAGCAGATGAATGAATTTATCATAATTATGCATTATCACATTATGCACTCTATAGATGGCAGAGTTGGGCAATGAGCCAAGTTTTTTTTCCTCTTTAAATTAATGTCAATCATTTCAGCTTCTAAATAAAAATTAAACTCAATTCGTCCATTTTTTAAGTAGCATAAAACCAATATTGAAATATTTGTTCTGCCCACATATTTTATTTCATTTTGTGGAAATTAATTGGTCCTAGCTATAATAATCATCATGCACATCCTATATAGCCCCAGGATATTTCTACATAAAACACACTATTTACTTCAATAATAAGTCATAACTTGGCAGAACTTTCTATATCACTACTTTTATATGCCAAAGTGTTTGAACGGGGAGGGTTTGGCTCCCTATTCTTCACAAGTTTTTGTTTTTGGTGGGATCAGTAGGGTCTACTACTTGAACATGTAAGACCATACATGACCGCATGCCATAAGACCGCGGACAATTATCTCGAGGCAATAATATCGAATAATATTTATATATATATATATATATATATATATATATATATATATATATATATATATATATATATATATATATATATATATATATATATATATATATATATATATATTTATATATATATATAAATATATATATATATATATATATATATATATATATATATATATTTATTTATTTGAACAATTCAAGTCGTTTCGCATCACTGTCAAGCGTTTTCATTTGGAAAATGTGTTTTTCTGCTATCTACGCTCGACATTTATGCGACATGTCTCGAATAGTTCCAACTTACACCGTTTTGAAGGTGGTGTTATTATCTGTGTTTCTCTCGCGTTCGAATTCCGGGGTGGTGAGATCGCCCTTGTGGTGCTCCGTCCGAACGATCCTACCCTTCATCCACAGCCTTAATCGAGGAACGAGAATTGTGTATCAAGTTTTGATGTTACTAATATGGAGTTGAAAGGTAGTTGGAAGGAATCGGTCGTGACCTATATTGTTATAACCATCCCGTCACAAGCCTATAGCCTCCAGAGGGGCCGTGGTGAGTATCGAACCCAGGCTTGATCTACCCCATGACCTTGGGTCACATGTGTTACCAGTGCCGACAGCGCTGTAGGAAGTCTTCCCCTGACGTGGAGATTGAGTCTTCGCTCCGCTCATCCAATAACCAATCCAAAGATAAGTTGATATGTTCCAGCTCATCCCTGAACGCGGCAACATAATGCGTTTGCCTGGTGATACAGATGATCTCGATTGTGAATGCAATCCGAGCCAAACGTTCAGAAGGGAACAATCCAATGAATGTTTCCATTTCAACAAATACTTCTTTCTTCATCTCGACTCATCGACAGCGTGATCAGGAGTGCCCGGGAACCGTTGTCCAGGGAAACATCAGACTCCCATGACAACCTATGAGTGGTGGGAGATATGGCTAGGAAAACGCGCTATGTGTTCCCTCGTTGATGGATGAGCTGGATCAATATATCAATATATCTTTGGATTGGTTGTATATAATTATATCCACTTTGAGATCCAAACAATTATATCACTGCCCTCCTATTTCCTAATTGATTGCTTTGATAATGGAGAAGGCTTTGTCTTAATCGTTTCCAATCAATTGGTGACACGTGTTGCTTGGATTTAATTTTTTTCTTGATAGCTTCAAGTGATTTAAAAATAAGATCATATTTTTTTCACATTAAAACGGCTGATCTGATTCGATTGAGAGTTCCGAACAAGTTGTATCTCTATTATATTGAAATTCCATGAGAATTTGAATTCTCTCGAAAAAAATATTTTTCACGAATTTTTTCCTCTTGGTTATTCTCTCGGGATTTTTTAAAACTTTGATAGGCCTATGAGTTTTCTCATAAGTGGCTCAACCGATTGCGCCTCAGAACTATACAGTATCGAATTGGATGAAGACACTTCTGCATGCCAAGTTTCAACTGATTTTGAATCTTTGTTTGACCTGTGGAGCGCGAACGACAAAAAAAGCACTTTTTTTCTGGTATGGTGAATTTGAGTCTTCGCTTCGCTCATCCAATAAGACAAACACGGATCTTCGAGTTTCCAAGACGCGTAACCGGTGCATTATCTCCATGACAACTGATCCGCTGAATCGACACCCATGCGCTGTTAATCGATGTGTTTTCCCTCAACACCACTTCTTGTGATTGCGAATCAATTTCTCGGTCGTAGTTCTGCCTCGATGCGAGTGATCGATTAGTCCGATCGCCTCACTCTTGATCCTCTGGAACCGATCGGACCGGTTGACCGGTCAGACGGTTAGA
Source organism: Brachyptera risi (assembly GCA_964007535.1). Taxonomy (NCBI): domain Eukaryota; kingdom Metazoa; phylum Arthropoda; class Insecta; order Plecoptera; family Taeniopterygidae; genus Brachyptera; species Brachyptera risi. The sequence goes on from CAXFZR010000347.1 coordinate 16,172, forward strand.
CGGTTGACCGGTTGAAGCGCTGGACCACTTGTTGATGGCTCGCAAGTAGGCCTATTGTTTCAACAGACAGCTCATGACCGGTCAGACGGTTAGACGGTTAGACGGTTGACCGGTCAGACGGTTAGACGGTTGACCGGTTGAAGCGCTGGACTACTTGTTGATGGCTGGCAAGTAGGCCTATTGTTTCAACAGACAGCTCATGACCGGTCAGACGGTTAGACGGTTGACCGGATGACCGGTTGGACGGTTGAAGCGCTGGACCACTTGTTGATGGCTCGCAAGTAGGCCTATTGTTTCAACAGACAGCTCATGACCGGTCAGACGGTTAGACGGTTGACCGGATGACCGGTTGGACGGTTGAAGCGCTGGACCACTTGTTGATGGCTCGCAAGTATGCCTATTGTTTCAACAGACAGCTCATGACCGGTCAGACGGTTAGACGGTTGACCGGTTGACCGGTTGGACGGTTGAAGCGCTGGACCACTTGTTGATGGCTCGCAAGTAGGCCTATTGTTTCAACAGATGGCTCATGACCGGTCAGACGGTTAGACGGTTAGACGGTTGACCGGTCAGACGGTTAGACGGTTGACCGGTTGACCGGTTGGACGGTTGAAGCGCTGGACCACTTGTTGATGGCTGGCAAGTAGGCCTATTGTTTCAACAGATGGCTCATGACCGGTCAGACGGTTAGACGGTTGACCGGTTGACCGGTTGGACGGTTGAAGCGCTGGACCACTTGTTGATGGCTGGCAAGTAGGCCTATTGTTTCAACAGACAGCTCATGACCGGTCAGACGGTTAGACGGTTGACCGGATGACCGGTTGGACGGTTGAAGCGCTGGACCACTTGTTGATGGCTCGCAAGTAGGCCTATTGTTTCAACAGATGGCTCATGACCGGTCAGACGGTTAGACGGTTGACCGGTTGACCGGTTGGACGGTTGAAGCGCTGGACCACTTGTTGATGGCTCGCAAGTAGGCCTATTGTTTCAACAGATGGCTCATGACCGGTCAGACCGTTAGACGGTTGACCGGATGACCGGTTGGACGGTTGAAGCGCTGGACCACTTGTTGATGGCTCGCAAGTAGGCCTATTGTTTCAACAGATGGCTCATGATCGGTCAGACGGTTAGACGGTTGACCGGTTGACCGGTTGGACGGTTGAAGCGCTGGACCACTTGTTGATGGCTCGCAAGTAGGCCTATTGTTTCAACAGATGGCTCATGACCGGTCAGACGGTTAGACGGTTGACCGGTTGACCGGTTGGACGGTTGAAGCGCTGGACCACTTGTTGATGGCTGGCAAGTAGGCCTATTGTTTCAACAGACAGCTCGTGACCGGTCAGACGGTTAGACGGTTGACCGGATGACCGGTTGGACGGTTGAAGCGCTGGACCACTTGTTGATGGCTGGCAAGTAGGCCTATTGTTTCAACAGACAGCTCATGACCGGTCAGACGGTTAGACGGTTGACCGGATGACCGGTTGGACGGTTGAAGCGCTGGACCACTTGTTGATGGCTCGCAAGTAGGCCTATTGTTTCAACAGACAGCTCATGACCGGTCAGACGGTTAGACGGTTGACCGGATGACCGGTTGGACGGTTGAAGCGCTGGACCACTTGTTGATGGCTCGCAAGTAGGCCTATTGTTTCAACAGATGGCTCATGACCGGTCAGACGGTTAGACGGTTGACCGGTTGACCGGTTGGACGGTTGAAGCGCTGGACCACTTGTTGATGGCTCGCAAGTAGGCCTATTGTTTCAACAGACAGCTCATGACCGGTCAGACGGTTAGACGGTTGACCGGATGACCGGTTGGACGGTTGAAGCGCTGGACCACTTGTTGATGGCTCGCAAGTAGGCCTATTGTTTCAACAGATAGCTCATGTTCGTTAACCGGACGCGTTCCTATAAGTGTGCTCTAATTAAGAAAGATCGAGAAAATTTCATTTTTCAATTTCATCTTTGAGGAGAGCTATGTGTATAAATATAGTCCTACATGGCTAGGTTATATCCCATTGTTATTCTGTAGACTTGTAATATTTATGGAATCAAATGTTGATAGCTTGACAAAGATCAGCGAGGTGCACTTCCATGAGACACGACAGAAGCACGGTCCTCATGCGAAGAAGGTAGACAATGTCACACAATGACAGATCCTGGCTCAATATGTCGGACAGCGACTTCATAATGGCTCACCTGATGATGTTAAGATGTTGATAGCTTGACAAAGATCAGCGAGGTGCACTTCCATGAGACACGACAGAAGCACGGTCCTCATGCGAAGAAGGTGGACAATGTCACACAATGACAGATCCTGGCTCAATATGTCGGACAGCGACTTCATAATGGCTCACCTGATCATGTTAAGATGTTGATAGCTTGACAAAGATCAGCGAGGTGCACTGCCATGAGACACGACAGAAGCACGGTCCTCATGCGAAGAAGGTAGACAATGTCACACAATGACAGATCCTGGCTCAATATGTCGGACAGCGACTTCATAATGGCTCACCTGATCATGTTAAGATGTTGATAGCTTGACAAAGATCAGCGAGGTGCACTGCCATGAGACACGACAGAAGCAAGGTCTTCATGCGAAGAAGGTAGACAATGTCACACAATGACAGATCCTGGCTCAATATGTCGGACAGCGACTCCATAATGGCTCACCTGATCATGTTAAAATGTTGATAGCTTGACAAAGATCAGCGAGGTGCACTTCCATGAGACACGACAGAAGCACGGTCCTCATGCGAAGAAGGTGGACAATGTCACACAATGACAGATCCTGGCTCAATATGTCGGACAGCGACTTCATAATGGCTCACCTGATGATGTTAAGATGTTGATAGCTTGACAAAGATCAGCGAGGTGCACTGCCATGAGACACGACAGAAGCACGGTCTTCATGCGAAGAAGGTAGACAATGTCACACAATGACAGATCCTGGCTCAATATGTCGGACAGCGACTTCATAATGGCTCACCTGATCATGTTAAGATGTTGATAGCTTGACAAAGATCAGCGAGGTGCACTTCCATGAGACACGACAGAAGCACGGTCCTCATGCGAAGAAGGTGGACAATGTCACACAATGACAGATCCTGGCTCAATATGTCGGACAGCGACTTCATAATGGCTCACCTGATGATGTTAAGATGTTGATAGCTTGACAAAGATCAGCGAGGTGCACTGCCATGAGACACGACAGAAGCACGGTCTTCATGCGAAGAAGGTAGACAATGTCACACAATGACAGATCCTGGCTCAATATGTCGGACAGCGACTTCATAATGGCTCACCTGATCATGTTAAGATGTTGATAGCTTGACAAAGATCAGCGAGGTGCACTTCCATGAGACACGACAGAAGCACGGTCCTCATGCGAAGAAGGTGGACAATGTCACACAATGACAGATCCTGGCTCAATATGTCGGACAGCGACTTCATAATGGCTCACCTGATCATGTTAAGATGTTGATAGCTTGACAAAGATCAGCGAGGTGCACTTCCATGAGACACGACAGAAGCACGGTCCTCATGCGAAGAAGGTGGACAATGTCACACAATGACAGATCCTGGCTCAATATGTCGGACAGCGACTTCATAATGGCTCACCTGATCATGTTAAGATGTTGATAGCTTGACAAAGATCAGCGAGGTGCACTTCCATGAGACACGACAGAAGCACGGTCCTCATGCGAAGAAGGTGGACAATGTCACACAATGACAGATCCTGGCTCAATATGTCGGACAGCGACTTCATAATGGCTCACCTGATGATGTTAAGATGTTGATAGCTTGACAAAGATCAGCGAGGTGCACTGCCATGAGACACGACAGAAGCACGGTCCTCATGCGAAGAAGGTGGACAATGTCACACAATGACAGATCCTGGCTCAATATGTCGGACAGCGACTTCATAATGGCTCACCTGATCATGTTAAGATGTTGATAGCTTGACAAAGATCAGCGAGGTGCACTTCCATGAGACACGACAGAAGCACGGTCCTCATGCGAAGAAGGTGGACAATGTCACACAATGACAGATCCTGGCTCAATATGTCGGACAGCGACTTCATAATGGCTCACCTGATGATGTTAAGATGTTGATAGCTTGACAAAGATCAGCGAGGTGCACTGCCATGAGACACGACAGAAGCACGGTCTTCATGCGAAGAAGGTAGACAATGTCACACAATGACAGATCCTGGCTCAATATGTCGGACAGCGACTTCATAATGGCTCACCTGATCATGTTAAGATGTTGATAGCTTGACAAAGATCAGCGAGGTGCACTTCCATGAGACACGACAGAAGCACGGTCCTCATGCGAAGAAGGTGGACAATGTCACACAATGACAGATCCTGGCTCAATATGTCGGACAGCGACTTCATAATGGCTCACCTGATGATGTTAAGATGTTGATAGCTTGACAAAGATCAGCGAGGTGCACTTCCATGAGACACGACAGAAGCACGGTCTTCATGCGAAGAAGGTGGACAATGTCACACAATGACAGATCCTGGCTCAATATGTCGGACAGCGACTTCATAATGGCTCACCTGATGATGTTAAGATGTTGATAGCTTGACAAAGATCAGCGAGGTGCACTTCCATGAGACACGACAGAAGCACGGTCCTCATGCGAAGAAGGTGGACAATGTCACACAATGACAGATCCTGGCTCAATATGTCGGACAGCGACTTCATAATGGCTCACCTGATGATGTTAAGATGTTGATAGCTTGACAAAGATCAGCGAGGTGCACTTCCATGAGACACGACAGAAGCACGGTCCTCATGCGAATAAGGTGGACAATGTCACACAATGACAGATCCTGGCTCAATATGTCGGACAGCGACTTCATAATGGCTCACCTGATGATGTTAAGATGTTGATAGCTTGACAAAGATCAGCGAGGTGCACTTCCATGAGACACGACAGAAGCACGGTCTTCATGCGAAGAAGGTGGACAATGTCACACAATGACAGATCCTGGCTCAATATGTCGGACAGCGACTTCATAATGGCTCACCTGATGATGTTAAGATGTTGATAGCTTGACAAAGATCAGCGAGGTGCACTTCCATGAGACACGACAGAAGCACGGTCCTCATGCGAAGAAGGTGGACAATGTCACACAATGACAGATCCTGGCTCAATATGTCGGACAGCGACTTCATAATGGCTCACCTGATCATGTTAAGATGTTGATAGCTTGACAAAGATCAGCGAGGTGCACTTCCATGAGACACGACAGAAGCACGGTCCTCATGCGAAGAAGGTGGACAATGTCACACAATGACAGATCCTGGCTCAATATGTCGGACAGCGACTTCATAATGGCTCACCAGATGATGTTAAGATGTTGATAGCTTGACAAAGATCAGCGAGGTGCACTGCCATGAGACACGACAGAAGCACGGTCCTCATGCGAAGAAGGTGGACAATGTCACACAATGACAGATCCTGGCTCAATATGTCGGACAGCGACTTCATAATGGCTCACCTGATCATGTTAAGATGTTGATAGCTTGACAAAGATCAGCGAGGTGCACTTCCATGAGACACGACAGAAGCACGGTCCTCATGCGAAGAAGGTGGACAATGTCACACAATGACAGATCCTGGCTCAATATGTCGGACAGCGACTTCATAATGGCTCACCTGATGATGTTAAGATGTTGATAGCTTGACAAAGATCAGCGAGGTGCACTTCCATGAGACACGACAGAAGCACGGTCCTCATGCGAAGAAGGTGGACAATGTCACACAATGACAGATCCTGGCTCAATATGTCGGACAGCGACTTCATAATGGCTCACCTGATGATGTTAAGATGTTGATAGCTTGACAAAGATCAGCGAGGTGCACTTCCATGAGACACGACAGAAGCACGGTCCTCATGCGAAGAAGGTGGACAATGTCACACAATGACAGATCCTGGCTCAATATGTCGGACAGCGACTTCATAATGGCTCTCCTGATGATGTTAAGATGTTGATAGCTTGACAAAGATCAGCGAGGTGCACTGCCATGAGACACGACAGAAGCACGGTCCTCATGCGAAGAAGGTGGACAATGTCACACAATGACAGATCCTGGCTCAATATGTCGGACAGCGACTTCATAATGGCTCTCCTGATGATGTTAAGATGTTGATAGCTTGACAAAGATCAGCGAGGTGCACTGCCATGAGACACGACAGAAGCACGGTCTTCATGCGAAGAAGGTAGACAATGTCACACAATGACAGATCCTGGCTCAATATGTCGGACAGCGACTTTATAATGGCTCACCTGATGATGTTGAGATGTTGAATTTG
>CAXFZR010000347.1:27500-29721 GCA_964007535.1 Brachyptera risi
TAATAAACGCGGAGACACAGACATAGTCATTGTGGCTTCATGGCGATAATGATTACTGATTGGTTCCACCGTTTACTCACCATGCATGTGTAGAAGCCAAAGGCCTGCAAGTTTGGCGCCTTGGTCCGTTTAACCTTGGTCCTTGGTCCTGGACTAACCGGTCCGGTCCTAACCGTCCCCTGGACTAACCTGTCCGGTTCTAACCGTCCCCTGGACTAACCTGTCCGGTTCTAACCGTCCCCTGGACTAACCTGTCCGGTTCTAACCGTCCCCTGGACTAACCTGTCCGGTTCTAACCGTCCCCTGGACTAACCTGTCCGGTTCTAACCGTCCCCTGGACTAACCTGTCCGGTTCTAACCGTCCCTTGGACTAACCTGTCCGGTTCTAACCGTCCCCTGGACTAACCTGTCCGGTTCTACCGCCCTCTGGACCAACCTGTCCGGTTCTAACCGTCCCTTGAGAGATGTGAAGTAGTCACTAAAGCTCTTTTTATTTTCATTTTTTCAAGGCTCTTCATTGAATAACACAATTTAAATGACACTGGGCACAAATCCATAAAACCCTGAAAGGGTTTAATTCTGGGATGGATACACATAGAAGTGGATAAGATAATGAACGGACATGTTTTTTGAATTATTTGCTTCTAAAAAATCAACCTGAATAATGAACCTTATTTAACTGAAGTTACAAACAACCTAATGATAAAACAAGACATGAAATTGAAGAACTAAGAAGTAAACATATTGAATTAAAATCAGGGATTTATTTTTCCAGCCATATACCTATACAAAAGTCAAATAACAATAATAGTAGAGATGAGCCACTCTTTTACACATCATTTAACAGGACTTTAGCTGTCAAGATTCTGAGGATTATTAAAACCTAACAAAACGTTATTAAAGAAATTCTATGATTCAGCTTCCATCCCATGAGATAAATGGAATTGTGTAGAATAATGAAAGAAGAACTCCGAAAACACGTGTATTGTAGGGGAAGTAACATTTCGTAACATCGTGTCATTTTTGAGGTGGAAATATAAATGAAAAACAATTACCGGAATTTAGCTGGTATCATTTTTCCTATATTTTGTTCGAGACAAGAAAGAAGTGTGCGTGTGAATATAATGCCACGAGATGGCGTCTGTGAAGTCACGCGGCCAATAGTCTGCGGATGACTGCGAGTCGCCACAGGTAATCGGTGCCCAAGCGCGGTGAACAGCTGATCGACAGTGGCGGTGGAAGATCGATTAGCGGCGCTGCACAGCCCATGAGAACCGACAAGATGGGAAGGTGGCGGCCGTGGCTCAGTGAACACTTTCATCGCAGCTCACTGGAGAGCCTAGCACGAGACTGCTTGAGAACAAGTCTGATCTAGAATCTCAACTTGTCAACTCCAGCATCATACACACCTACATAGGCTCATATATATATATATATATATATATATATATATATATATATATATATATATATATATATATATATATATATATATATATATATATATATATATATATATATATATATATATATATATATATATATATATATATATATATATATATATATATATATATATATATATATATATATATATATATATATATATATATATATATATATATATATATATATATATATATATATATATATATATATATATATATATATATATATATATATATATATATATATATATATATATATATATATATATATATATATATATATATATATATATATATATATATATATATATATATATATATATATATATATATATATATATATATATATATATATATATATATATATATATATATATATATATATATATATATATATATATATATATATATATATATATATATATATATATATATATATATATATATATATATATATATATATAAATATATATTTATATATATATATATATATATATATATATATATGAATATATATATATATATATATATATATATATATATATATATATATATATATATATATATGTATATATATATATATATATATATATATATATATATATATATATATATATATATATATATATATATATATATATATATGTATATATATATATATATATATATATATATATATATATATATATATATATATGTATATATATATATATACTTTTTTTTTGGGGGGGGGTTTGAACGACGCACTGTAATGATGACTGAGATCTATTGGA
>CAXFZR010000348.1:0-17500 GCA_964007535.1 Brachyptera risi
AAAAAAACGTGTCGGGTTTAAATAGAATACCATGTTGGTGAAATACCGTGTTCATATAGTGACCCTGCACGTGCTCTATTTAAGTATATTGTTACCGATACTCACAGCTACGTTCTTTCCTCAGAGTCATTGAATCGACTAACTAATTATGACGTAAATCATCGCGTCCTAGGGAGAATTCAGTCAATTTCGTATTGCAATTCTATTGCTTCCCGAGTGTTATATCAGTCTAAAGTCTTGTTGTTGTCTCATTGCTTGTCAAGGTCAGACAATGACGGACCACACATGGCAGAAGATCATTGGGCAGTACGAATTAAACGTCAAATAAAAATGATCGAAATTGGGAAAATCATGCTTCTTCATGGTAAAACATTTATTAAACGTGCTTTTAGTGGAATATCTCGCAGTTTCAAATTGAGTTTGTTGTCATGAGTGTGCGGACCAATACGCCCAATCAACATGAGCAAAATACTTATTTTTTACCGATTATAGGTCAAGATTCGCATATAGGTCTAGGGTGAATTTCAGGCTCGAAATTTGTTCAAAAACCCTCGACATATATTCCGGACAATTTTTAATATTTCAGTTATCTTTTTCTGTTAGATTTCTCTAAGACTGGAAAAAAACATTTTCATCCAATATTACGTTTTTATCATCTACGTGATGAGCATAGTTTTTTTACTTCTTCCAAACCAAACTCCTTTGCCCCGCACGTATAATTTCATTTCATATGTCATAATAGATATTTTAAAAAACAATAATACACTTCGGGATCCAACCAATCACTTCACACTTGTCGAAAGTCAAAACCACACTTCATGTCAACACGACTAGAAAAGAACTAGACGCACGTGCAGCGGGACAAGTATCAACTCGAGACAAAAAACCGTTCGAAAATCTCGGAACGATGGGCGTCAATGGAAGCGAGCGCGTTACTCGTGACGTCTCGCGCCACTCTTGCACTGTTGTACGCTTTCGATCTTCGAAAACTTTTCGATATCGATCTTCAGCGCTAAATGACCTCGCTGTCGATGTGCCTTGAAACCCTAATATTCATTCATTCAAATCAAAAATCGAATAGTACAAATCGAATCAAAAACCTATATTCGAAAATTTATTGAAATCGAACGCCAACTCTAAAGAAGATATGCCTCGACCGGGACACGTATCTTTTATAATATGGCTGTAATGTCCTAAATATATTTATAACTTACATACATGTTATATACTTTTTTAGTGAATCTATTACTATTGTTATAGCCGCCCCTATGAGCTGTTGCATTCAGCTATTGCACTGGTTTAGAAACTGAAGTGAGTCAAGTCAGGCGTGGGGTTCTCCACAGCGTAAGCATGGGGTTTTGTAAACGTCCTTATACATCATCACTTCATCATTCAATTATTACCTGCTCATTCGTTCCCCCATATTATGATCTAGCTTTTAGTGGCGTCATTAAGCAGCATTAAAATAATGTTGTGAATGAATGTGGGTTATGAACTGAACTAATATTTGTAAAAAGTGCTTGATGCAAAATATAGACAGATACATGCTCATCCAAGTTTCATCCTTCAATATTCACAGTTGCTACAGCCCATGTTCTTATAGTAACATTGAGTACTGGCATTGAGTCAAGAAGTATCCTACGCTGGTACCGGTACTTCATTTGAGTACTTCAACTCTCCGATTGGTGAACTATTGGTTGAACTTAAATGAATTAGGTATGCCGTGTGCGACTATTGACGTAGGCCTACAGACAAAGTAGTCACATATAAGGTATTTTCTGGATAAGCCATCGTGTCAAGGGCCAATTTCAGGCTTGGGCGACTGCCTACGACAGCACATTGGAATAAACGCCACTTGGAATTTTAACTTTTCCAATACTCATTTCACCAATAAATAATTGAACAAGTTTCAATCCCCAACCAGTGCTACCAACCAGTGCATTAATCACTATAGTACAATGATGATTGAATAAAACAATTTAAACACGAAACAGTAAGAATAGGTCCACCAGTTTTTGCAGTATGTAAGGTGTATTATTACTGAATTCCCCATTGATAGTTGATGTCCAGTGAGCGCACAACCAAGAGACTCAAAACATGGTACGGTGTGCCCATGGTGATGGTGCCTGCCAAGTGAATTATAACGTTGCATACACGTACAAAAGACCTTGAAATGGCCTTCCCGCAATCTTCTAGTTACAAGTACCGGTATGTACACATTTGCAAGTATCCAGTGAAAGTATTTGAAAAACTAAACCTCTGTGAATGATGAGATCTGGATCTTTTATATTTTCAATCAATAGTTTGCAAACGTGTTTTGATTTATTATTCGGCGATGATTCCGTCAATGCCAACGATAGAGCAGGTTTTAATGTAAAGTTTTTCAGCAAGCTGAGCATCCTTTGCCTGCTCTGATGGCTCCTTCAGTTCACAGTCACTGCAAAAGAATATCAATAAGTCATATTTGTATTACAATATTAGTCATGTGAAAAATATAATGATGAATTGAACAAAAATAAAAACGTTCGAAGTAGGGCTATCTCGGGAATATGTATATTTTTGAATAATTAATATTTGAATCACTGAAAAGCAAAACAATAAAATTATGATGAAACAAAAGATTCTGCCTTTTCTCAAATTTGTGGAATCAATAGCTGCTCATGCAGAAAAAACAAAAGTTGGACAACATGATGAAATATTCTAAAATCATACGTAGACCTACCTGTCCTTTCAATCACACACACGTCATAAATATAACAGACTCTGTTTACACCATTGTGTTGAACAATAGATTTGAGTACTCCGCTAGTATTATATTTCTTACATCGTTGCGCTAAATGACCTCGCTGTCGATGCGCCTTAAAACTCTAATATTCATTCATTCATTCTTACATCAATTTGAAAAATTTAATTGCATCACGATGGCCTCAAAGCATTAAAAAAAATCTTACAGTTATTTTTATTAATATAACTCGCACAGTTGCGCATGGATGCATGGTGGCAAGTTCCCTATCCTTGGTCACAACTATTTGGCCACCTCCCTAACATTCTGACAGAATTGATTTACCCTTATTTCATCCCCCTTGCACCAACCTAAAGTATTTGCCAGATATGTTGTCAACGTCGGATGACACCGCCAAGTAGATTGCAGTCTGAGCCCCTTGGATGGGCGTTTTCATTAATAACCACATCCATGGCAGCATGGATACTTGAAACATGTATGAGCTGGTAAGAGGTGAGAGTCGCATGTGACGAGTACCTCGTACTAAGCCAGGGTTCAGTGAGTTTATACATACATTTGTTCCTGTTGGTATGAAAGAAGTCGAATGATTAATCATGTAGCAGTCCCAGGCTTCCATTCATGCTTCATTTATTAATGAGGAAACTCAGCATATGTTGTGAGATAAGAGTAGAAGTATGAAAAACTAAGAGAAAAATATTGTCACCTCACTTCACATCTAGCTCTGGATTACTTGAATCTGGCTGTGCCAACTGATAATCGAATATGAATTAGTTGATTAAAATTTAGGGTACTGAAATAACGTACGTAACCAAGGGTGGTAACAAGTTGAGTCGCTAATTGGTAATTATTGCTTATTTCACTACTTATCAGTTGGTACAGCCGGCTCTTGACTGCATTTACAAATGATACAAACGTGTTAATACTTGGTAATTATTAATTAAAGTACAGAAATATTATTGTAACCAAGGGAAATGACAAATCAATTAGCTAATTATTGCTTAATCAACTAGTGTATCATTTAATATTATATACGTAAATTGGACCGTAGAAAGTTTGAAAACTCAGGTCTACTTGTTGATATCAACTAGGAAAACTCAACATATGCATTGTAGGATGAGTGGAAATGTGGAATAGACACATTTATATGAAATGTAATGGAAAGCAAAACTCATGATTTCATTAAACTATTATGTCACTGCCTCCATGTTTTATTTTTGCTTATTTTAATCATTTCAAGGTTTAATTGGTTTTACTTATTGATCTCAACATATAGCTTAAAAAGTCTTTAATTGATGCAAAAAATATTACCGGTACATTATATATTTTTTTTCACCAAAACGGCTGCCCGATTCATGTTGAACTTTGGAATAATGTGTATCATACGTGTGTTTAAATTTCGGGAAAATTTGTTTTTATTTAAAGAGAATATTTTTCCCTATTATTCTCCCTGGGTAATTCTTATGGGGATTTTCCAAATTTCAAAAAGGTTTTTCTCATGAGTGGTTTTACTGATTGCACCACAAACTATACAGTATTGAGTTAGATGATGGCATATGGGCATGCCAAGTTTCATGAAAATCTATGCTTTTGTTTGACGTGTGAAGCTCAGCAAACATAAATTACAAAAATAAAAGTATGTCTGATTTTTCCAGAACCCTGAAATTGAGTCTTTGCTTTGCTCATTCAATAATCCAATCCAATTTGATCATCCAATTCCGCTCATCCAATCTGAGTTTTTAATTACACATGTTGTTGACTGTATGTAGATTCAAATATAATTACTCCATGCGATTTCTGCATTATTTTTCATCCAATACAGGTATTCATAATAATTTAATATTTTATAGTAAATATATTTATATTCAAATTATTAATCAATGTGAAACATGATCAAAAATGTGTTTCATTGATGTGTTCATATTCAGTAAAATTTTCAATCAATTAAATTCTCAAATTCCATTATTAACCCTCTTCTTCGGAGATTTTCAATAGATTTTACAAAAAGGTTTCTACATCAATCTGAATTTGTTTTAAATGATATAGACACATTCTGGTATGACACCAATATACAGAAAAGTTTCAAGTCATTTGGTCACTTTGTCTGGCCTGTATGCTACGCACAAAAAGTAACTTGAAATCAAACCCCCTAATTACCGGTATTTCAGTAAGGGGATGAACACTACACTTATCTTAGTAAGTATTGATATATTCATGTCCTCATTCAGTAGTAATATCTTGCTATGTCATCTTGTTCTGATGATTTAAAATTACGATTTAGAATAGAATTAATTTACCGGTACTACAACACCTGGACGTGCAATAGACAGATACAATAATGAATACAATGGTGCAATCATTAGTGATAATTAATATAATAGCCAATAGTGATGAAGGTAATTAATAAATATATGAATTCAACTATAAATACTGACAAAATAAAATGAATTGTAATATTTTTTTGTAGAAAAATTAAATTCCAGTAGAATAAAATTTAATATTATAATTATCACTTGGATAATATAGATATTTTATAAAATGAACCATTGTAGACCTAACAAAGAATATTTGAAAAAGTTTACACAATTATTTGTATGGCGTGGACAGTGTTCAGTGTTCTAGTTACAGAACAATTGCAAATTAATTTGTTGCTGGTATTGACAAATGACAAAATGTTTCAAACTTGAATATTTAATTGAATATTCACACAACTATATGAATACTAGTACGTATTTTCTTTTGTGAGATGATAATGAAGGAAGCAAATGTGAAGAAATCAGATGAAAATATGAATAAGTCGAGACCTGGACCCTTTTTCTTGAGATATGTGAAATGTGGAATGAGTGAAATTTTGGTGAGATTCCAATAATTCCACTGAAAATGAGTGAGAAAGATATCTCGTCTCATTCCACAAACTACAACTCACATTTCATGAATCTCGAGAATAGGCCTACTGATCTACAATGTCTGAAAGTGGGTAAATTTCACCTTCCAGTTTCTTAGCCATAGCCGATGCCATTAGGATGAGTGCTAGTTTGCTTTGTCCGAATGCTTCTCTTGCCATGTAATTCGAGTCTAGGTTGAGGTTGTCCAACTTCACGTTACCCGCGTGATGTGCTTGGGCCGACACGTTGATCACGCGACTAGCCGGTGAAGCTTGAAGCTTTGGCAGCAACAGATGTGTCAACAAGAAGTGACCTGTTTTAACCCACAGGGTACATATTGTATTTCAATCAATCAAATAATCATAAATTCAAGTACCATATGCCTACAAATGTTTTTTTTATGGTCGATTTAAGCGTTGACTTTATATTAATTATTAAATAGAAAAATGATGATTCTTTCAGATAAGATTTGATAATCAACTTTAAAAATAATAATAATTCACACTTCCATGCACTTTTATCAGATAGTAGTTGTTCAAACTGGAAATAGGCTTACACGTGGAAGTATTGAATGTATCTTGGGCTATACTGTAGCTATCCTACCGAAAGAAAGTCACAACCGTGCTACACGCAACCGTGTACCGGAGCTACACAACTAGCTTTATATTAAAAGACCAAAAATGTGCTGTAACCACTGTAAAAATTACACCAATTTCTTCTACATTGCACTATGCATCCAACATTTAGTTCCAAGTATATATTCCACAACCTTTTATAGTCACGTCAATAAGGGTAAAAATATTGCATTTCTGATTACCAGCGTGATATTTGGTACAGGATTAGAAAACACTATGATTCACAATTTTATGACAACATTTTATGATATGTCATGACAATTTTGACAATTCAAAATCAATTGGGGACCAAGCTGGAGCTCAAGATGCATTGAGGGTTGCGTTGGTTTGCCGCCGGGAGATGTGACTTCACTAATTCGAAAACTCGTTCCATTTTATAAGTACTTTTCTGTGTAATATAGATCGCTGATCTATCTGGTGTTTTTTTTTTTTTGAAACGGCTGATAGGCTGGCAAACTTGATGACAGCGAGCTGGCCTTGAATGTAATGTTATAGTTCCTTTTATCACCATTTATCTACGCACGGTCAATAGTACTTTAAACATGGACCGTGAATTGGAACATAATTTTAACGTGGGAGGGATAAGAAGTGAGGACACCATCTCCGATGGGCAAACGTAACCCTTAATGCATCTTGCTGAAGCCATAGACACCCTTGAACACCCTTTTCAAAATGAGGTTTTCTCAATATTGTTGATAATGAAAAATGTGCCATGATGAATTTGGGTGATCCAAAAAATTATAAAAAAGTACAAACGTAAGTGGTAGTTGTGCTTAGCCTATCTAATTACTATGTATATTTTTCTGTGTTTGATTTATTTTAAAAATATGTCAAGTATTTCAATAGTTGATCACTGTGTGGCGTTTCGAGAGTTAGTGTATCCACTAAGAATGGTTGGGGGGGAGGGGGGCTTATCAAATGAACTCTTTTTTATGATCCTCAGAGACACAAATAGCTGGTCTAATTGGTTAGAATGATAATTTTTTGAGATTTAGTAATAATACGTAGTATGAAAAGTTGACTTAATCGGAAAAAAATAACTGATTTTAAAAATGAAATGAGACTTCTACTTATACCCGCCCATTTGGGTGTGGTGAGTGTGGTACTTCTTTGAGTGTCGAGTTTCGTGTCGTTTTTAAAATCTGTTTTTCACTAATATAAATTTTGTGACTAAATTGATATTTTCACTAAAATGGTGATACCTATGGCAGAGTCAAAACTTTCAGCTTTGACATAATTCCTTGGGATTTTTCAAAATTATTTTGAAACCAAGCATGTGACAACTGTTGAATGATTGTTTGAATGTATATAAAGGAAATATGTCTGTTTGAGTTAGGTATTCATATTACAAGTAATGTGATTAAATTTGAATAAATATTGCTAATTGAAAGCAGTAAATTTATTTTAGTCCATGATGCAGTCATAGAGGAAGCAAGTGATAGAAAGAATAGAAACTTTTCTTGACGATAATGAAAAACAAAGAAAATATGTTCAATAGAATTGTAGTGTTGGAATTTTCCAGTATTACGTCATCATAGCTCTAAATAGCTGGGTAGATTAGATCAAAATACTGTTCAGTGATGAAAGCAAGAATGTAATTTAGTAGAAAAGAGGTCTCGATATATCATCATTTTGGAGATGTGGGGTGGTGGGGATGGGATTTCAGAATATTTCTCATTAAAGATGGGAAGCTCAGAAATAAGTATTTATTCACCAGTTCTTGGAGAGGAAGAGAGGTTAGGTGCAAGATGCATTGAGGGTTGCGTTGGGTTGCGGTTGAAGACCGGCAAACCAATCCAACCCTCAATGCATCTTTGTTAGGAGCATAATAGAGAAGGAGAAGAAGAGGACAATGGTAAAGCACGCCGAGAAGCTGGAGAAAAATGAGCAGGGAAATAAAAAATGTACGGAATTATGAAAAAGAAGTGGAGAAACAAAGAGGAGCAGCAGATCTTGTATGATGAACTGATTCGAGAACTATTAAGAAAATATGGTTAGAACATTTTGAAGAGCTATTAAATGCAAAACATACACAGACATAAGAAGAGGAGGAAGCAGCAATGGGAGGAGAGGATTATGTGGAGATGGTGTCAAGAGACTAGAGAGAAGGCAATAAAAAAGATGAAGAATGGTAAATTGCCAACAGCAGATGAGATTGTGGTAGAGATGACAAAGGCAGCAGGACAGTTGGGGGCAGATTGGGAGTTTCGTATGGTGGACGAAACATGGCAAGTAGAAGGGAGACAGAAAAAGAAGTAAGAATAACAGGAGAGTGACACTGATAAGCCAGGCAGCCAAGCTGTATGAAAGAATTATTGAATGAAGGTTATGCAAGTGCTCTAGTGGAACTCATGTTTGGGTAAGAGCATTATGGTTTCAGGATAGGCAGAAACACAGTAGACTTGATATTTTCTGTGAGACAGCTATTGGAGACAAGGTGGGATGAGGGAAGAATAGAAGGAGTATGGCTTTCTTAGACTTAGAAAAAGCATACGATTATCTACCTGGAGAATGAAAGGGTGTGGGAGAGTCTCAGAGCCAAGAGGATGGATGTAGTGATGATGGACCATGTGGAGAATTTGAGAATTTAATTGTGAATGGAAAGGCATTCACAAATCGAGACAAAAATCAAATCAATGAATGAAAAAAAATGAAAGAAAGAAACAAATCGAGGCAGAACAGAGTGTTTTGATGTAAAGAGTGGCTTTAGGCAGGGAATCCTGTGTCGTTTGTAATGGTGATAGATAAGATGGTCAGAAGAGTTGAACCAAAGAAGGAAGGTCTGGGTCAAAGATGTACGCAGACGATATCTTGGTATGTGGAGACAGTAGAGAAGAGAAGCAAGAGAAATAAGTATAATGATGGGAGAAAATGACCGAGGAGTTTGGAATGAGAATTAGCGCGAAAAAGAGCAAAATAATGAGAATCAAGAAAAAGTACAGCTTCAAAGTCAAAAAGTAAATTTCCTGTTAGTAGTCGAAAATGCAATATTCTTTTGAATGAATGAAAGGCGACTTCTCACAAACCTCACTACGTAATATGTAATGCTTAAAAACAGAAAAGCAGAATGCAAGTATTCTGCTTGACACTTGTTCTGTCTACATTGAAGTCTCTTTTGTAGAACATATCTCACACAATTCGGTAAAAACAGTATGCAACCTTGGAAACAATGAGCAAAACAATAATCCAATTTGCAGAATAATTTGATCTTTACAGTACTACCATACGTTGCAACCTTGTACCTTAAAAAAACAAACATGTTTTTATATTTTATTATCTAAATATTCTCTGTTGTCTTCTCTTCATTTACCCGTATTTGTATTTGCTATATTCCTTTTATTTATTCCATAAATAATAATTGTATCATTCATTGTGAACCGTTCTATAGATTTCAAATTAGAAAAGCAAATTTTTTTGGGGGTGGGGGAGGCTGGTAAGATCGCCCTTGTGGTGCCCCGTCTGAATGATCCTTCTTTTCATTTGTAGCCTTAATTGGGAACAATGTTTTTTTTATCAGGTTCCGATGTTATTGAAAAAATAAAAAATAAATAAAAGCTGGAATAAATATTTTTTTAAAACTCGTGCCCAACTTTATATGCTCATATATTCTCAGAACTAGTTTTTCGTACGCATTACAAATTTTCAAACATGAAAAAGATCACTTTAAATTGAGCTATCAACTTGAATTTTTTGGTAAAGGAAAGCCTATAGAATTTTGCATCTTGTGAACTAGGATATTTCCAAACGGTGTACTGGTGAATTTACAAAGAACATTTAGGTGAGTGTTTTCATTTAAAAAAATAAGATTTGAAAAGAAAACTCTTGAGAAAATCACACTTTTCCATGAAAATGATATATCCTAGTTCACAAGATGTAATAGACCTATAGGAACAGACTGAATGTATTGGAATTTTGCTAGAACCCTTTTTGTATGAGTTATCATGTTTGGAAACTACGTATGTTTTTTGGATTGTTATAAATTCTCAACAATGGAGAAAATGAAAATATCAATATTTTTTTCATTGTTTTTTCTAGTTATATCACCAAGTAGTTATATAAAAAAAATATTTGTTCCATCTTGAAAATTACAAGATTTTTTCCTCAACGTATGGTAGTACCTTAATTACCATGCAAAATGAAAAATCGAACAATTCATCTTCATATTTCCCAGGTCGGGAGAGAGTCTGCATCAGAATTAGCATGAGTTGTGTGTCCATTAAAGCTATAATCCAAGATTGTATCGATACTTGAAAAACATTGATTGTTATTCATATAAAATGAATGAATAATGAACTATATCAATATATCAAATGGCACTATGATTATTATTATAATTATCAGGGTATTTGTTTCATATTGAACTAATTATTGAAACTGAATTGATTATTTTTTTCAATTTTGTGTGAAATATTCAAATCAATCAATATCAACTCAATTTTAAATATACGTCAAATACGATAGGTCAGTGGGTAGCCAGGGGGGGGGGGGGGGCAAAACTCAATTGTGTAGAATGAAAGAAATTTTGTGAAAAATTGGCTATCCTCAGGGCAGGGATGGATCCAGGTCATGTTCATGGGGAGAGGGGGGCAATTTTAGTTTGCAAAAGAAAATGCTATATTTGAACAGTTGTGCTTATGGCCTGTTATCGCGAAGCCGTCAACCCGCGGGGGGCAAGGGGGGAAGGCCCCGTTCTGGCCCCGCAAGGTTTTTTTTACACCCATTTTTCATACAGTTTAGCGTGTTTCAGATGAGGTTCAGATGCCGAAATCATTTTAATTATGAAATTAAAAAATGGCTCCGAAACCAGGGTCGTTTTGCAGGGTCGTTTATGGATGCAGGGTCATTTCGTGTCATTTCAAGCACTCAATTGTGCGCCCTCAAAACTGAGTGTGCATATCGATAGTGAATACAATGAGGGAGCCGTACCCCGCAGGGCAGGAAATTGTTTTAAATTTCCTCTTTTTAATACGATTCTATGAGTTTCAGGACCTACACGAAATTTCTGGAATACATGGATTTTAACAAGACTTATTTTTTCAAATGACTGTTCCAAGCAAATGAAATGCTGAATTAATCTATCATTCAATAACAGTGATATTTGAATATGAAAACATTTACTCCATCCAGTGATGTAAATAAAATCTCATTAATTTGATTTATAGAATATGATTAGGCCTACTGATATACTGATAGAAAGTCACAGATAGGCGCTGATGGCACTCCTTGAATTTGGCCACTGGGTAGCCACCCTTGTGTATCACAAACTTTATTCTTTCTATTCTAATGGTGCAATTTCAGTCCAGCTTCAGTTGAGTTTTTAGGGGGGGGGGGGGGGGGTGCTGCCTTTGTATATGCCATCGCAATGGGTCACTCAATTTTGCTATGCATATTCCTTTTCGTCTTATATTTTCATGAAAAATAAAGTGTTTTATGAATAAATTATTCTAGTTAGAGTTAATGATATTTTTACTCAGGAAGATTCACCATTTTGTGAGAAAATTTCTTCATGCAATCAATTTTCATGCAAATACAGGCATAGGTCATGCCATATTCAAAATATAGAATTTTTATCAAATTAGTGCAGAATATTTGTTTAAATATGAAAATGTGAATATTTCTAATGAAGAAATATAATTCTCACCAAGGTAGTTTGTTACAAGATGTGTTTCAAAACCCTCCTGAGTTTTTTGAAGTGGGCAGAAGACAACTCCAGCATTGTTTATAAGAATATCAACTTGTGGATACTCGAGATTCTCTACAAAGCTTCGCACCGATTTCAACAAAGACAAGTCAAGTTCTCGCACTTCAAGTTTGGCATCCGGAACTTTTACAATTATGTCCTCTTTAATTTTCTCAGCAGCTTTTACGTCCCGACAAGCAAGGATGATGGTACCTCCTCGTTTTGCCAGCTCATAAGCAGTTTCCAAGCCCATTCCACCTGACGATCCTGTTACAATTACCACTTTACCGTCTATCCGCTGCTTGCTGGGACAGTTTTGACCTCCCATGTAACTTCTATGAAAAATAAAGAACTATTATTTAATAACGTTATTTTACAATTGGGAAAATGCAGCAATGTGTTGTAAGATGAGCGAGATTTTATATATATATATATTATTTTTTAAGGCTCTTTATCAGATAACAAAATGAAATTGACACTGGACATGAATGCACAAAAATCTAAAAGGGTTTATTTGTGGGTTAGGTACACATAAAAGTAAATCAGATAATGAACAGACATGTTTTTTAAATTATTTACTTCTAAAAAATTAATCTAAATAATGAACCTTATTAAATCTGAAGTTATAAAAAACATAATGATAGTACAAGACATGAAATTGAAAAACTCAAAAGTAAACATATTGAATTGAAAAACAGGGATTTGTTTTTTCAGCCGTATGTATACAAAAATCAATTGCCATTAATAGTAGAGATGAGCCACTCTTCAACACATCTTTTAACATAATTATAACTGTCAAGATTCTGAAGATTGCGAGGTGACTTATTGAAATTCAAGGGGATAACGTTCATTAGACGCCTTTTCCCATTTTTATTATTCCATAGAGGGATCTAAAAATGATCACATTGAGCAAGTCATGTGTTAAAAGGATGTTCAAAGAATATATACTGTAAAAATGGTGAAGGTGTGTAAATAGTACACACCTTGATTTTGATTCTGTATTAATTAACTGCTCACCCGATTCACCTGTTGATCATCTCTCATTAATTCTCCTTTATAGCTTTAATAATTGATGTAAGAAGAAAAGAATACATATGTAAGAATACATTAATTTTTATCTTTAAAATGTCTTATTCCATCCATGAAAAACTTTGGAATAATGTGCATTATTTGTGTGCTTAATGTGGATCTATGAGTTTTCAGCATAACATGAAAAGATTTTTTTTAGCGTGGCAATGATTGAAGACATTATTTAAAGAAACCATTTCGAGGAAAAATTCCAAATTTTTTCCGGGACATAATTCTCACTTTAACCTCTGAATTTTGATCATTTTTCGACAATCCCTGGAAACGTCAGGAAAGATGTGAATGGACATAATTTTCACCAAACATCTTACACCTTTTTCCCAATAACCGCCTTTAAGAATTTTTTTGATAAGTACAATAATATATTGACTGCGATTTTTTTACTGATTTTTTTTACTGATTTTTTTATTGATGTTATACTGATTGAAGTTCAAATTATATTGAGAATAGGATTATTATGTTCCTCAACATTTACTTGATTGCTGAGTACTGCAGGCCTACTATTTTTTCCGAATTGTACAAGATCTTCTATATAGAAGACGTCAATATGGACAGAACGAATACTGCATGAAACAATTTTGTGCACACGTAACTTTGCATTTCTGTTTTTATGCATGAAAAGACTTTAACGCAGTGGTGACCGACCTTTTTGGGCAGGGTCCATTTAAATTTTCCAAATATCACCGCGGGCCACACAAGTTCACTTTAAAAAATGTATGCATTATATATATCGGCGGTGTACGGTGATCATTTTGCTGGGTATGCTACTCTTCATAAGAACGATTAGCACATACAGGGTAGTATATGCGAAGCAGGTGACCCGCGGGGGGTTTGGGGGCAAGGCCCCTATTTTTAGCCCCGCAGGGAATTTTTTTCAAACCATAATTTTAGGTGCATTTTGTCGACTTTTGATGGAACGTATGAATGGATTCAGATGAGAAAACAAAGATAAAAAATAAAAACATTACGTTTTTGATGGTAGGCCTTTGCTCGAAGTATTTTTAATTTTTTAAAATGCAAAATCACTGACAACACACCGATTTGCCTTTGAAGTAGGTAAAAAAGTACATATTTGTCCACTTTTCCTGAAATAATCGACATTCATTATTGGTTGCTTTGCGCTTTGACATAATGTTAATTTCGCTCCGAAACACGTCTTGCCGTCACAACACTAATAATAAAACTAAAAGTGACCAAGGGACAATAACTCACTCACTATGAATGTGATTTTGTGCTTCGATTTCCAATCTCACCGGTAGCCAATAGTGGTAGCGAGCTAGCCTTTTGCGCGTGTTCTGTGCCGCATGTGGTACTGTTTTTGATACACTGTTTTGTTTTGATTTACACGACATAACGTTGATTATTATTATTATTAATTTAGTAGTGGCTAGATAGAGAATTACCCCGTCTTTGACACTTTGAATGCACCCACGTCTTAATTGGCCTGCGGGCCATTTGATTTCCACATGTTAAATAGTAATATAATTCATACAATTCCTCAGCGGGTCACTGAAATAACGCCCGCGGGCCATGTGTTGGTCACCACTGCTTTAACGTATGTTTTCAACTACACGTTGAATGCGTAGTGCAATAATATAAAAAAGTAATGTGAGAAAGTAAGAGTGCTTGGGAGTCAATTCAGCTAAATATTAGTATTTAGATGATAAATTTGAACGGTATGAGATCGAAATTCTAAAATAGAGGAAACACATTCGATTTTAAATCAAGGTGTGTCGATAGTGTTAAATTACATTTAACATAAAAAGGTCTCTATACAGGGGCGTTAAACGTTTTGAAAGATGGGGGGGGGGGCAAGACCAATTCCTGACCATGGCGTCACGGTGGGGAGGGGGGGACTTTTCAAAGCGCCATGAATATTTTTAGTATGAGTTGTTCAAGGGGTTATCTAGAATCATTTCGTTTTTTGTTGAAACTGATTTCACGATTAAAAATGAAATCTCTGTGAATTTTTTTTTTTTCTCCAGGGATGTCGCTAGAATTTGTGTATTGGAGGGGGGCACAGGTTACTTGAATAAAATGACCGCCCACAGCTGGACACCTGCCGCGCGCGAAAAGGGTGTCTGGTGGGCAAAAGTCCCACAGCAGAGCCCCGCAGGGAATTTTTGAAAATACGGACATTTTTTCAAGTGATTTTTGCAATTCACAAATGGTTTCGGAGTCTTATAAATTATAATTGAATCATCACGGACATTTTCCAAGTTATATACTTTTGCAATTCCTCCCAGCAAAGCCCCGCAGGGAATTTTTCGAAATGGGCCCATGTCATTTTCCAAGTGATTCTTGATATTTACAAGCAGTTTTGGAGTCCAATGATTGAATCACTATGGACTTCACCAAAGTTATTTTCAATAGTATATGATCATTAAGGACATTTTCGAAGTTATTTTCGCGATTTCTCCCGGCAAAAATTTTTGGAATATGGTCATTTCTCACGTGATTTTTGCGATTCACGATCAGTTTTGAAATCTGATGATTGAATCATTATCGAAAAAAAAGGAAGTGTGAAGTAGTAGTGTGTATACTGATACAATTCATAATAATGAGTAATAATATTTAATTGTGTGTTTATTCGTAGGTCAACATAATATATTTTTGAAGGAGATTAAATTATTGTGGGCGCAAATGTCAATTGGTGCCCCCCCCCCCCCCTTGGACCTCCTATAACTACGTCCCTGTAATGTTTTTATGAGTAGGCCTCAATTCGTAGTTTCAGAAAATCAATTGAATGAGAGTAATCGAGCATGTAATTCTACCGTACCTGTTTAAATAGGAACGTTCTTTTTGTTCAAACCCCACACTTCAAACAGAAGTAAAAAATTTGGTGAGACTAAGCATATAATCTAACTTGGTATTGTAAAGTTTTGAGGCGTTTCGAATACATATTTCGCGCTTTTTTGAATGTGACGTCGTACAACCATACAAAAAAAGTATTACTTACTTCCTGATTTTGAATAAATTGAATACAACTCTTTCCTTGAATGGTAGCTGGATCTTCCTCTTGTGTTTTCTACAGAAAAATGTTCGATCTCCAATCCATTGGGCCTCAAAACTATACAATCATATGTCAAGTGTTGAAAGGTGAAATGCGTAAAAAAGTTTTATGTTGATCAGTTAATCCCTCGTTTCAGTGCAGCGAGCCCTGTGTGCCACAGTGTCACGCCGGTTTTCGAATTGAGTTGTGATGGGTTTATAGGCCTAATTAACATCTAATAATGTATTAACCTATGATAAGTTAATGAACAAATATGAGTGGAAAAAAAAATTACAGCCAATTTCAACAAATTGGGTTTGAACAGGAAACGAGACAAATTGAGTCTTGCAAGACCTTTTTTTGCCCCCCTTTGCCCCCCCTTGGCCAAAAGTTAGGGGGGGGCAATTCCCCCCCCCCCTGGTTCCGACGCCAGTGTCTCTATATGGTCATGTTACAATAGATATGCTGTTTTTCGTAGTCAATAAGTACCCAATAAAATTCTACTTACAGGCACTAAATGGCCTCGCCCTATTCATTTTATCAAAATTCTACTTACCTTATGGTGGTAATTATACCAACTGCAAGAGCAACAATGTATGGCCACCAACTATCTCTCAAGGGATCACCTATAGATGGTAACTCCATTACAAAATAATAAAGTATAGACAAATAATTCAAAATTACACAAAACAATGTCAAAACTACTCAGTTCAAATTTTATATGTAAATGTGGTGTATTAAATATAGGTATATAATTTATGATGCAAGAATTCAGGAGAGACAAAGTTTTCTTCACAATTGTTTTATGCAAGCTTTATAATTAGTAGTTAAAAAATAGTTTTCCTTCAAGGGAGACACGTTGTACACGTTATTATCTAGATAAACTCTACTCAAGCAGCAGTCTAGCACTATTCTATCTTTAACAGGACGCGCTCCAGTTTCCCAGGGAAATAATAAATTAAATAATTTGAGTTGATTAACGTTGATTGGGTTCAAACGAGTAGGGCGGAAATGACAATACACTATACACCGCCTTGCTTGAAATTTGAATAACAAAAGGGGGCGTCGAAGATACTAACTTTTTTGACGTTTCACGATCATGGCAGGCTAACCGGAGATTTTATACATTAGAATTGAGATTTGTTGTGAGGCATTATTAGTCTAGACTGTAGTATAATGTAAAATATATCTTATGTACTATGAGAATTAAACTTACACTTGACAGTTGATAGACCTGCATAATAATGACTAGCCATGAAGACTGTCTTGGCTGTAGGTTGACAAGTGGTTTTGCTATGATTGGGATTGGGTCGTATCTTGCATATCATGCTCGCCAGCAACCAGGGTTTAGTAAGATTGGATTGATGGGTTTTGCTGTAGGTAAGTGTAATGAAGTATGGCCTACTGCTTTGTTGTTGATTCCATTAAGAAACTTTTCTGAAGAAAGCCGGTTAGGGGTCTATTTTGAGTGTTACTAGGCCT
>CAXFZR010000349.1:0-27500 GCA_964007535.1 Brachyptera risi
GCGGTCATTATCATGGTGTCTGTTCGAATGATAGATTAAGAATAATAACAATATAAAAAGCAAGAAAATCAAAATTGAGGAAAAAAGCAAATGTTGTCAGGTCAGCCTCTTGAACGCATGAATGATTGTATAAATAATGAAGAAGACGTTAAAACTCAACTCCTACAGGCTTATAATCAAATACAAAGTTACTATTAAATATTTTTCCTCAACTGGCTTCTGGTAATCATACCACTGCTTTCCTCTTCCTCTCTGGATGATGCTGAGATAGAAGTATCAGGTGGCCTGACTAAACTAAGTGTACCATTCTCATCATTGATTCTCCTCATATTGATGATGGACAAAATTAGTTTTCAAGTAGCAGGTAAACTCTTCTCGTCATCCCCTGTGTATAGATTACGTGGACGTTTGGTAGTCTCCACTTCCTCTCGCACTAGTCTTGGGTAGAGATGGTTACTGCGAGAAAGCTCAGATGTTCCATGGAAGTCCATTCTATGGCCCGTTTCCATTCTATGTAGAGCTAATGCGTTATCAAACTACCTGTATTTGACGGCCCCCTCATGTTCGGTCACTCTCAAAGCAATTTTTCTACCTGTTTGCCCAATATAGGTTCGGTCACAAGTACCACAGGGAACTTCATGAACGCCTTGATAGTCAAGATGAGTGGTAGATTTGACACTTCCCGAAAGCTGGCTAACTGTTTCATTCGTATTATAGCTAGTTAAGATACCTTGACGTTTAGGAATTTTTCCCACTCTATCGGTGACACCTTGAATATAAGGCAGTAGGCCTACCGCCGTTACTTCCCGATCCTCCTTCATTTTCTCCCCTGGTATTGATAATGGGCGCCCCAAAGCCCTCACCACGTCTCTGTTTGAGTATCCGTTGGCCTCTAAAGTATCTCCAAACATCAATAATTCTTCATTAATATGCTCTTGGTCAGTAAGTCTTCTGGATCTCATGGCCAATATTGGGCAAGCAGGTAGGAAAATTGTTTTGAGAGTGACCGAACATGAGAGGGCCGTCAAATACAGGTAGTTTGATAACGCATTAGCTCTACATAAAATGGAAACGGGCCATAGAATAGACTTCCATAGAACATCTGAGCTTTCTCGCAGTGACCATCTCTACCCGAGACTAGTGCGAGAGGCAGTGGAGACTGCCAAACGTCTACGTAATCTTAACACAAGGGATGACGAGAAGAGATTACCTGCTGCTTGGAAACCAATTTTGTCCATCATCAATATAAGGAACATCAATTATGAGAATGGTACACTTAGTGTAGTCAGGCCACCTGATACTTCTACCTCAGCATCATCCAGAGAGGAAGAGGAGATCAGTGGTATGATTACCAGTAGCCAGTTGGAGAAAAAATGATCATTAGTAACCTTGTATTTGATTATGAGCCTGTTGAAGTTGAGTTTTGATGCCTTCTTCATTATTTTTACAATAATTTATGCGTTCAAGAGGCTGACCTGACAACATTTGCGTTTTTTCTCAATTTTGATTTTCTTACTTTTTATATTGTTATTATCCTTGATCTATCATTCAATAAACACCTTGATAATGACCGCAGTAAGGTGGTCGAAACGTTGGTGGTAAAATAAATCAACTAAAGAACATGGTGTTTCCGAAAATCATTCTATTTATTTCAACATTGACCATGAAAGTCTCAAAAAAACTATATATATATATATATATATATATATAATATATATATATATATATATATATTATATATATATATATATATATATATTATATATATATATATATTTATATATATATATATATAGTATATATATATATATATATATATATATATTATATATATATATATATATATGTATATATATATATAAATTTATATATATATATATATATATATATATATATATATACATATATATATATATATATATATATATATAAATATATATATATATATATATATATATGTATATATATATATATAAATATATATATATATATATATATATATATATATATATATATATATATATATTATATATATATATATATATATATATATATAAACTGATGCGATATTCAAGTTGGGAAATCATGATATCATATACACAGTCGATCGTCTCGTCTTCTCAGTACCACGGTAGTTATTCATACATTTCTTTTCAAAGGAATGCTATAAATAATACATTTTTGATAGGTACATTTTGTCATAGAAATGTTGATGGGTAGAACATTCGGTTTCATGTCACAACACGTTCCGGGAGACTTGTTCTGAATTCATACTTCTTCAATATTCTGATGGAGACTTCAATCTGTCAATAAATCATATTCTTTCAAAACCATTATCCGCTCAGTATATTCATACTGATATGTGCATGAATCGACAATTTGCTGATGCAGATCATTGTGATAAAATGCATTCAAGAACAACCTCAACTTTTATTCGATGCGGTGTTCCTTATACATGATCGGCAACAAACAATCAGTGTTTTCCACAGAGAAAGTAAATACACTAATCTAGATTCTTATTCAAAAGTCAGTAGTTCGTATAATGACTTGGATAATGAAATTAAAAACTTCCACTTCGAAAAATTATAAAAACGCATATAGACTTGGCTTTTAGAGAATCTTAAGTTACCATTTGAATAAATATACCTCCCAACATCTTCTTGGAGAACTTAACCCAACCCAGTACTTAAAATTATGTATATGATTGATGTATGGTAAGAAATGGAATCAATTACATTACACTGTCAAATTAAATTAAGGTAAAAACCAACACCAAACTATACAACAACTATAAAAACAAATTCACTTAGCGATAGAAAACAGTTAATGCGATTCTGGGTTAAGCTATAGTGTAGCAAAAAACACATCCAATATGAGATGTAATCAAAATTATAGAAGTTAAACACTAGGTCTACCAATACACTTGAATTCTCTATTGTCAGCAATTCGAGACTACCGACTGCTGATGTGAAAATGTGGAGTGCCAATAGGGACCGTCATCATTTGTGAATAGAACTATAACAAAACAATATAGATGAGTGAATAAAATATGTAAAAAATCTTGTGTTCTAAAGGAGAACATTTCATTGATGATGCTCGATTTCCGGCAGTTGAGATTTTGGCATAGTTTAGTTCGCAAATGCCGAGTGCACATACTCGTACATATATATATATATATATATATATATATATATATATATATATATATATATATATATATATAAATATATGTATATATATATATTTATATATATATATATATATATATATATATATATATATATATATATATATATATATATATATATATATATATATATATATATATATAATATATATATATATACATATATATATATATATATATATATATATATATATATATATATATATATATGTATATATATATATATATATATATATATATATATATATATATATATATATATATATATATATATACATATAAATATATATATATATATATATTTATATATATATATATATATATACACATATATATATATATATATATATATTGATATATATATATATATATATATATATATATATATATATATATATATATATATATATATATATTTTTTTTATATATATATATATATATATATATATATATATATATATAAATATATATATATATATATATATATATATAATATATATATATATATATATATATATATATATAGAGAGAGAGAGAGAGAGAGAGAGAGAGAGAGAGAGAGAGACATTCATTGACAAATTAACAAATACCAATGGATTTATACATAATTATGATGTTTCAGTTCCACCATCAATTCCTCCATTGATGGATTGATTATTGTTTTGCTGATGGTACCACCAACATCTTATCTTGGTTATATGGGGGTACGTATAAGCAGGTGATACTCGGAGAAGTAAAAGTCCCGATATGGATTCGCATGCTCAACTATGGTAACTGTGTCTGCCTCCATAACATCGCTTCGCATACTGAGCTAGACCGGCAGATAATTTAATTATTATTTCAATATACCAATCTTTCACACCATGTACTATTTCTAACAGCGGTCCATTACACAGCCACTGTTTCACCCAATCGTGGTTGAATAATGGTGACAACAATATATGTGTTTCATATTGATGATCTGTATTATATGGTTCACCTGCTGAGGAACATAAATCATTGCTTGTCTTTTATGTGACTCACCTAATGCCCTACATGTTGAGACGCTGCATATAAGTTTCTTGTGGTTATATTTTATATGTATAGTCTGACAGTAGTCCGGGATCGAGTGCCATTATTACGAATATATCAGTGAGGTGAGGAAGACGGTTATGAATGGAGAAAACACCTTTTTGATAGTAAAATCAACGAAGGCATTATGCACGTTGACAACAGAAATTATCTGTCTTCGCGGTTTAGACAGAATAGAGTCTTGTAAGACCTCTCAGTGATGATATCCAAGCCTCAAGTGTGTTAATTGCCGGAAGGCCCAGTTCCCTATTCCGCTTTGAGATGAATTTGGAGGATTCGAAAGAAGAAGTATCTGAACATTGTCAATTGATGATATGCAGAAAAAAAAAATTCAGAACATATTATACTTATTCATCCTTCCTCCACCCTTCGATCAATGGAGTCTAGGTAGAATCATCTGGTTCACGTTCAGTCGTGCTGATTGAGAACTTATCGTATAATTATTCGATTTTTTACAAATACAATTTTGAGATTTCAAGACAGACCACAGTGCTCATAGTGTAGCCTACCTACATCATCAAAATTGTCACGGTTTCAATAGTCATAATCAATTGAGTACCCTTATAAAAGTATTCAAGATCATGTGATTAACCTAATTTCATGGTGAGCCATCATTTATTACTACAATCATCCAATGATTTGAATAATTCTTCAATGTCAGAAAGGTTTTATCATTTTGAGTTCATATATGTTAGCCTAGTAACATTCGGCGAATAGCATTACTGAGTTCACACACCCAAATCGGGGAGTTGTTATTCAACTCTTGAATTGAGAAGTTCAGACCTAAGGTTTAGACACGATCACTTCCATTGCAAATGCGTCAGATGAGTACGACAAAGTCCATCAAATATTAGTCAACAATTCCTTACTTCCTCAAAATGTATAGCCTGAAATAAATATAAGAAATCGGACTTTTTGTGGGAGCCAAGGGAACAATTCCCATTTTTTTTAGTGAGTTTTTGTGAAAGTTTTTTTATAAGTGACTTATTGAAATATCGAATCAGTTTGTCGGCACTCGATTTCTCCGTTAGAATTTTGAGAAATTTTTTGTATAATTAACGTTTAACTATATTACTTTCCATTTTTGTAATCACTAAATCTCCTTATTATCTTATCCAATCCCGTTTATAGTTATACATTTTTTCTATTCGATCAGTTATTTTTTCATGTACCAATATGCCATATTTTCAATCTATTTCTGAATGAATGAATATCAGAGTTTTAAGGCGCATCGACAGCGAGGTCGTTTAGAGCACAACCTATTTCTTTCTATTTTTAAAATGCTATTTTGTAATCTGAATTCCTTATATTATATCAACTATAGTTGTTTACTCAGAATTTCCCAGCACAAGCTTGCCTTATTGGGGAATTTACACTGCAACCTTTATACTGTACTTATAAATGTAAAGAACAATAAACACTTACTTACTTTAATATTTTTTTTTCATATCGATTGTCATCCTGTTTTCCAATGATATATAGTCAGGGGCCAATAAAGGTTTTTTCTTCTATCGAAATATAGACGAACCACCACATTTGAAATCTGTAATGCACTAATGTATCTATGCCCAAATTTTTCAGCACGTGTCACGATGATAATATAATTGGATATAATAATTAGTCCATTACCTTTGTTTCCAAAACGCATTTCAAGGGCGTGGGTTGTGATTGTTGTAAATTATATCCATGTTGAATAATGCTATGTTCTGTACTCAATTATCATCAATATCAGATAGCACGCTTTTCGTTGCCCCTGTTTAGCTACGACACTTGATCAATATGCTAACAGCTACGTTGAGCCATGCATAATGCATCGTAGTTGAGCATTAAAATGACGTAATTACATATATGCTGCAGCCGTTTCTGTATATACAGGAAATACTAATACAAGAGTGTGGGGGTTGTAAATTGAATTTGTTCCAAGGCGCGGTTATGCAGATCGGTGTTAAGAGTGCCCATTGAAAAGTCAAAGACTTACCATATAATGCATATAGATGAGATATGCTCGTGGTGAAATGTTGATTATAATGGGCTATAACATGATTTCATATGTTTTTTTTTTTTTTAATAACATCGAAACTTGATACAAAATCATTGTTCCCCAATTAAGGCTATGGATGAAAGATAGGATCGTTTGGACGGGGCACCACAAGGGCGATCTTACCACTCCATTTTGATTATTTAAAACTAATGGTCTTCAACACCAGGACTGCGCTGTTTGTGACCATAATTTTTCGCAGTAGATAAAAGTCTTTCAGTATGAACACACGAATGTTGATATCTTCCACTTTGAACTAAGTCTCTTGGGCAATGATTAATTACTTCTTTCCCTTGACAGCAGATGTAAAATTGATCATTATACAAAAAGCACAAATTAAATTAGTGATAGGCCTATAATGTTATAATTAGGCCTATCGCTCATATCATATGTGTTGACATTTTTACCGTCGTTTGATTTTTATGTAAAAATCTATTGATATGTTGAATGGTAAGGACGTTCGGAAAATTACCGTTAAAGAAGTGTATACGTTTATATTATATTCGTATTATTTGTTGTTGGACTTTGCCTGTGTAATGATGTTCAGTTTTTAGTTAGAAATATCGTAGACGCATATATAATTTTGATTGAAAATTCAAATTCTAGTGAATTAAATTGTGGATGTTCTGTCATTCATCACATGTTGGAAAATATTTGAGAACATGCAGATGATATGTATCTCAGTGCCCGGTTTCACGAAGAATACTATTATTTCGATTTTTTTAGTTCGATTCAATCGAAAGAGGGTTAACGGAATGAACACTACTACTACTACTACTACTACTACTACTACTACTACTACTACTACTACTACTACTACTACTACTACTACTACTATTAAATATTATCTCCCATGTTTTTGTTATTGTGTTCTCGGTACTTATTTTTTGCTATAAAGATGTTTCGTAAAAATTATAAACCTAATGTTCAGTTAAAAAAAGGTTACTATAAGTTAAATGCAAAATGTAAACTTTATGTTTAAATTATAATCAGTTTATGAAAATGTAAACTTCATGTAGCATACATATATTATAATTAGTTTATGTACTGTACGTGATCCAGAAATATAAAAAAGGAATTTATTTATGAAAATGAACCTACAGACAAACCACATTGGTGGCTTAGTGGGTCTAGAAATAAATACATCATGTACATTGAATAAATAAAGAACTTTGAGGAGAAAAAAAAATACCACTACTACTACCACTACTACTACTACTACTACTACTAATACTACTCGTGGGGAGGTACAACAAATTATTATTTGGATTACATTGATAGCATCCAAAAAAGAATATTCAAAATTATGTGCTCCAAAAACAGACATAATAATACTTGTGAATTTTTATCAATAAGGCAATTGCATTTGCTAATATTTATAATTACAAATTACTACTCTACAGAACATAAAAATAGGTCTGATCATTTACATACAACAAGAAATAAGAATAGACTTTTAGAACCACTGTATCAAAACTCATATGGAAAACAGGAAAAAAGCTTCCTCATACCTGTACTCTTTAATAAAATTCCCTCAGAATCAATGACTAGCAAAAATATCAAAAGTCAAGACTGAAATTAAAAAATGGATTTGTCAGAATTCGTGTTTGACCATAGATTGAAATTTACCAACTCGATTGTACTTAGATAATGTGATTATAAAACATGTCTCAATTTTCTTATTTTACAATTTGCAAACTTCTTATTTTTTATAATAATTATAATCAGTATCTAGGCGATGTATTATTTTCCATATATTAATTTCTAAGTATTGTAACTCATATGTAAACCCACAGACAAGTCATTTTTGTTTGACTTTGTGGGTTTACGCACAACTTGTAACTTGTTCTATAATGTTCATTAAAATTTTTATATAAAAAAAAAATACTACTACTACTACTACTACTACTTCTGAATGAAAACATGGATTTTTTGAGTAATTCGTATCCACCAATATTTCACTTTTTTCCCAATATTCTACCTTTCTAATTTAATTGAGCGCAATGTTATTTTTTATATGCAAATATGGTGTTTTCTTCCTTCGTTATTATTATTCTCTGTCCAATCCACAGATAAGCCTTGTGCTGGGCCATGTGGAAAATGTGAACCTACTGTTTCATGTAAATGAATGAGAAATAAACAACCTTTACTACTACTACTACTACTACTACTACTACTACTACTACTACTACTACTACTACTACTAATACTATTAGCCGTTTTAGGACTCCACACCTGACTTGATTGTGATTCGTACTCACAAACACGTTCGAACAAAAGTTTTGAGAATAGTTGACTGTGAATTTAACTCCCAGTCTTGACTGCTTCAAATTTCCAAACTCTTACCGCATGAATGATTTCGATGATCTTGGAGATTTTTCTCAGTCAAATGAGAAAAACGTATTCAAGAACTTATTTTGAAGATTTGGAATCGAAATTGGGAGATGGAAGTTAAGACATGCTTCTATTTCCAATTATTAAATTATTCGTATATGAAATCTCACATTCAGGAATTTCGACTGACAGCTGATGTGAATGTCGGTGAACAATGATCTCAACATCAAGAGATGCAAGACAATTGAAGAAAAAATGTGAAATTATTTGGAATAATCATCCATCAATATTTATTTTGAATATCTAGTTGAAGAAAACGAGTGAATAATTAGTATATTGCGTCAGTTGAATCTAATTGACATCCCGTTCGTGACAACATTGATTGACATTCGACGACAATGACGTCACACAGCAATGTCACAAATATTTGGGGCTGAAGTCAATTAAATTTCCTTGAAACTCAATGAACCGTAACAGAGTTAAAACGTTCCATCTCTTATTCAACTTACAACGGTCTTGCGCAAAGACGTTATGAGACTTCTCTGCACATCATTTCTCTGTCATTCTGCCCAAATATGTGTACAACTCAATTCCATATATGATTTGTATAAAATATGTGTTTTCGATGGAAAGTGGTAATTTGCACTGCTAATCGGGAATTAGAATATGTCAATATAAATTGGATGGAACAAAAATTCGCAAATTTGACAAACAATCAAGTTTGTTTCTGTCCCATTTTTGCTCATGATACTCCCATATATTAATATTCCATTCATATGTATATAAATTCGAATATATATATATATATATATATATATATATATATATATATATATATATATATATATATATATATATATATATACATATATATATATATATATATATATATATATATATATATATATATATATATATATATATATATATATATATATATATATATATATATATACATATATATGTACAGTGAATATACAGGCCTGGCTTTACCTATTTATTCTGACACAACTTCCAGAATGTATCCTTGATTCGTCTTCATATCGTCAATCTTATCGCATTCAGTTACTAGGTATTTTATTCCAAGTTGAAACTCTGAAGTCGTTGTTGGTTTCGTGAAATGTTGGTTGTAAATATTAGCCTCGAAGTAGCCAACCACATACTTAAATTATTAGCCGGCTCGAAATTGAAAGATGTCAACAAGGGATACAAATGGTGCAGGCTGTACAGCTCAAATGAAATAAATGAATCAAAATACATGCGAAATCAAGAGGCTACTTTACATCTCACAACCCATGAGTGAAACCTATATTAAAACCTATCGGGGGACGCAAAAAGCGTCAATACATGCCTTTAGTTCCCAACACATGGTGGGTAAACGGTAAAACCAATCAGTCTAATTATTTTTGCAATAAAACAACAGTGAGTATATCTGTGCCTCTACGTTCAGTAAAAATCATGATTTCATATCATATCACTCTGAAAAAATCGTAAAAAAAATGAAAAACAGGTCGAAACATGTTGATTTTTGACAATTATTTGGAAAGAGTTCAAAACATACTACGAACTAAAGCTCTTCTAACGAGCACGTGATGAATACTAGTGATCATCTAACCGAAAACTGTAAGTTGATACGGTGATTGGTTTTCCGTTGCCAACTTGGGCCCCGAACGTCTGCAATCAAGCCGGTAGGCAAGATGTATAGACTGATCGTATATAGTCAATGCCTCAACGGACAATTAGCATTATGTCATATTCGAACTGCGCTCACATATACAATTTACAGGTAATAATCTGGTGTGTGTAATTTATTGTATGCATTAGGTTTTCACACGGTCGCATGCTGAAAAGTGAATAGCATTGCCTTATTCTGACTCATACCTGCCTCATACCATGACTCATATATTGCATCTGTGCAAAATCAAGCATAAATAATATGAAAATCAAATAAACAATAACTCATATTTTGTCACGTTTTGTTTATAATCAGATTTTTGGGGCGATTTGTATTGCTGCAGGTGCTTAGCTGAAAATATCCGGCTGGAACGTAACTACAAAGCGTATCCGTTGGACGCGTTTTTTCCAGTGACCGTTTGTTTAAAAATGAGTTTTGCCATATGGCACCATGAGCTCCATCATGATATGGAAACGAGTACTGTATCACTGTCCACCATACCGTGATCGTATCATTCATAAACGAATTAATATCTACCACCCTACCCCACCCACATTCGCTTTTTCAGAGTTTATACAACGGAATCTAGAGATTGCATCCGGTAACAAGAGGGTATACATCACCATTGTGTAGACTATTTTTCCACGTATGCTTATCGCCATTATAATAGTCATATGGAGTTATATAATAAGATGGAAGGAAATGTATTCGGATAGTAAAGAGTTGATGGTGAATGATAGTAAAACGAGTGTAGGTTCGAATCCCACACATTTAATATCTTTTCAAAGAGTCATGTGATTTGAGTCGCACTTTTGAAGATTTCGCATATCAATTATTAATTTCAATTATTATTATCAATGTACTCAGTAACGTACCGTAAGTATTATATTCACGTAATCAGTGTACGAGTAGGTCTATAGAATACACTTTGATTTTCCTTGGTTGTTGGTATAGTGAGATAAAATAACCTATATGAGTTGGGGCCTATATACTCTGAAGAAAAACATAACACATTTTCCTCTCCGCTGAGTTTGAGAAGGTTGAAACTCTCACGGCTATCAATTCTCTGTTTTTAAATATTAGATTCGAAATCATAATTCCGAAAATCGATGTATTCAATATATTATGTTCACTTTTCTGATACAAATTTGAGAAAATTCAGAAAGTGATTCTCATATTGGAATAACAGAAGTGTTTGCTTTAAATGTTCCACTCAAAGTTTCAATTGAGATATCGAAATGGTTTCATGACAAAATGAGAGCCAGACATGAAATAATATAATCATTCTATTTACGTTGTACAAGTATTATGATGAAGTTTATAACGTTGTAGGAATGATATGACTGTGTTACTGCAAATATTACCCATCTTTTTTTTAATAGCATCGAAACTTGATACAAAATCATTGTTTCCCAATTGAATCGATGGGTGAAAGGTGGGATCGTTTGGACGGGGCACCAAGAGCGATCTTACCACCCCATCTTAATTATTTAAAATAATTAGCTTAAACACCAGAGCAGTACTGCGTTGTCTGTGACCATAATTTTCCGCCGCAGATAAAAGTATTTCAGTTTCCGAAAGTCCGAAACACACAAGTAAAAACCGTTCCCGTGATATATATCCGAACATTACCAGCATTGGTATTAAGAGTAAATAAACACACGAATGTTGATATCTTTCACTTTGAACTAAGTATCTTGGGCAATGATCACTTCTTTTCACCAACAGCAGATGTGAAGTTTAAAAATAGAAAAATAAAATAGAAAAAAATGGGTGATGGGCATAAAAAGTTGTAATAAGGCCCATCACTCTACTAATTGAAGGTATATTTCAGATTAAATGTAGGCCTATAACTATCTTTCTGATCGAACAATCGATATGATTTGTTACTTATTCACAGGTTGGCCCTATACAAGAATAATAAGATTTAATGGTTGATTCAACTATGGGCAAACGCAGCATATAAGTTGTAAGATAAGTGAGATATCTGAATGAGGTATAATAAGAGTCGTTAAAGTAGTTCTACCTTCACTACTTTATCGACTCTGGTATTAAACACACTTTGATACATATACAAAATACCACATTTTTGAACAAATATCGAATCTAAAAAGCAGTGGATCTTGGCAACATAATTCTGCTTTCATTCCTATATATTTGATGGATGAAAACAGTAGATTGCATTTTTCTCTTCAGAACGGCTGGTTCGAATTGCATACAAAATCGTGACAATATGTATCATTCATGTGTACACATTCACAGAACATTTTATTTTATTTGGTGAGATTTTATTTTTCGAATTTTCTTGCCCATAGCCTAATCTTATAGGGTTTTTAGAAACTTCAAGACAATATTTCTCAAAATCAGTCGTCCAAACGATTCATTCCGAAAACTATACAGTTCTAAGTTGGATATGTTTGCGTGTACAAAAAAGTGTCATGTTGATCAGTCAGACCCTTCGGCCTGTGCAGCGTCCACAAAAAAAATGAAAATAAGAGTGGGATTGGATGGAGTCTTCGCTATCGTTCATCTTATAATGAAATGACATTATTTTCGGATCGTACACGAAAGAAGATTCAACCACGACATGCAGATTTACTGAAAAAGCACGCACTACTGCTATTCAACTCAGCACAAAATCACTACCGTATTCTTTTAATATTATCATGAATGTCCCCAGACTAGAAATAATTCTGAGTTCCATGGAAAATGTTCCACCAGGCGAATGTTTCAGGTTTTCATAGTGCGTATGTGATAAGGGGTATAATGCAGGGTATGGTATGTGCGGTGAGTATTTCAAAGAAATATTCAATTTGTCAATTTACAATTCCATTCCTGTTCTAGAAGGGACTGTGAATTCACCAATCTGCTTTGAAGAGCGAAGAAGTGTAGGTAACTACTTCGACGACGATTAACGGAAATGCTGTCCAAATGGCAAATGATTCAATGGCAAGAAATTGTTTGTTTATATGAAGATGGTTTTTAATTTGAAAAGCTGGCACTCGAAAAACGTTTGCAAGCTTGAAAAAAATGACTATGGTAAGTGAAGTGATTGAAATAATGCAATATTAACGTATAATGTTGATTCCAATCATTTTTTTCTCTGAAATGAAAGAAAAAGTTGGTAACACAATCTTTGAGCTCCGTTCAGGAAATTCAACGACGGAGAGAAGTCGACTGTTTTAATCATAGGGTCACACTTAAGGTATTAGTATACCCTTGGAAAAAAATCCAGAGTTTTGATGTTTTCCACATTTTTCTTCCTGTTCCAGTTTCAAAACACATAACATAGAACAAAAATATTTGATTTTTTTCTCTCCAATGTTGAATTTTCAAACAATTTTTCATTGTTATAACAATGGGATGTTTCAACAGAGAATTCTCCTGCTCTGTTTGTTGTAGGTAGTTTTTTTCATGTTTTATTTTCATCATTAGGGTCAAACCTGTGTTTTGATGTTCAGTTGTTATTTCTATGATTACTAGAAGTATTTAATTTCAAATTTTGATTAATGCATGGGCTTCAATTTCATCATCTTTTTCAGTTCCGGAGTGAATAACAAAAACTCATTCGATTATTTGAGGAATCAAAATTGTGGCTCCAGCAAAACGTGCTTCATTCAATGAGCTTCAGGATAAAAAAAAAAAAATTAGCTTCCTTGCTATGAATCTGACATATTTTTTCTTTATTGTAAATCACGGTTGTGTTTGTAAATCTCAGTCTTGAGTAAATTGCAGTCAAAGTTCAACTTGTATTATAACTTTATTTACAAATCAGTTGGTTTTCTATGGATTTCAGAACATTTTCTCCAATCATACTTGTGGGAGGGTTACAAAATATGTATTTGTGGAATAACTTAGCATCCCACAATGGTGCGGTTTGTTCTTTCATGAAAGAGAATGAATCAGTTGATAAAGTGACGCCAACGTCGGAAAATTTACATTTTTCGAAAAAATCTCTTTTCGAAGCGTGTACTAGTACCTTGAGGCGCTTTTGACCACCCTAGATTTCAGTTGCATATATAGTGTTTTGTAGGATACATTTCAAGTACAAGCATCATTCGCTTGGGTACAGCGTTTTTACAGCCAATTAAAAACTGATGGAACAACTTAGCATGACCCGAACTAATAAATTGGTATCAGAAAGAAGTTTAAGGGAGAGGAAAATTCTACGAAAAATCATAAATTATATTCACACCCTAGAAATAATATCAACTAGAAAATATATTTAGACCAGACAACATCAAATGGTATTCCTTTTTTTGCATATACACATTCAAGATACGTACTGTCTCTCTCCACCATATGTCATATGGTCATTTTCCGGTTTTTCCCACGGTCTAGCTGAGGGGCTGATGATAATTATAGTTAGGGGAAGCAGAATTATTGACACTGACATTGTCACACTTAAAACGGAAGGTACGCTTAGGTAATTATGAACATTATTTACAGAAAAAGAGTAACTGAATCTAGGAAAATGTAATTATCGTGGTTCTGCTCCTGGCCATGGCTCTTATAAACTATAATTCATATGTACATCGAATCGACTTTTATACTTGGTCCATGGAATATAAGCAACGGAGATGGCCAATATTCAGTCCAAAAATCATAATATCTTGAGGCTTGCTATCACGTCATCTAATTAAATTCTTGAACAAATATTTTTTCTCGTCACTTATTATTCAACATGTGTAATTTTATGTTATAACATGAAATTATATTTTCACTAAACGAGTCAAGAATCTCGGTGTGGGTTCTCTCTCGTCGTTATATGTATTGAGATTATGTGTATGAAGTATAAATCGGAACGTTGGATATTTTAAGAAAATCAGAATTAATTAATGCATTATATTAATATACTGTGACAACATATTCCTGATTTTGACAGGCAATCAATGATGTACTATGAAATTTTAAAATATCTGAGGTAAACCTTCGTGGAGAACTTTAAAGTCAAGGCGTGAATAGAATACAAACCAGATATAAAAATCTATATTCAATCTTTCAACAACGTATGTAGCAACGCTACGCGCTGAATATTAATTGGCATACTTGGTTAATTTTATTTTTCATGTGTAATAGTAGGCCCACAACGTAAATAATATGCAGGTGCATTTTCTCAAGAGTTTTGAGAATCTTGTACAAACATATCAGTCCAAGACCTACCTCAACACAGAATTTGTTTCTATACGGTAAAATGAGTTCATTAAATATATTTTGATACCGAACGAATAATTACATTGAGTATAAGGTCATCTACTACAACTTGAATGATTGTCTTATAATTATCATACGAATAACATACACATTTTTTCTATCATGAAAGTATATATCCTTGGATAACCCGCATTCGGTAAGGACTTGGGCATTGAAATAAATATTAGCAGATGGTGTAATATATTTTAATATAGATTCATAGCAACAAAATGCAGTTTATTTTTAATCGGTATATTTTATATAATGCCACCAGGAATATATAAATGGAATTTAACCAGCTCAAAGTTGCTTACTTATTAATTTAAACGGGTATTGCAAACCCGTATCGTTTAAATTTTACGAAATGTTTCATTTGGATTTAGCCTATACGCAATAGCCAATAAGTACTTGTCTAAACAAGATACCAGTGTACTTGTTGTAAGGTGTTGGTGTTTGAGTGATTTTCCGCCCCTATGTAATCACAAGAAACTAATTCAGAGGTATGAATATGAAATATCCAGTTATTGAATCACTCTATTTCTGATTAGATCAATTAATTCGAGAGAACATGTGGATGATTATACACCACTCAACCCCTTGTTGAGACTTTCATTCATTTATTCAATACAAAGATTTGCACATTGTACACATATAGGAAATATAAAGACTTACAACTGGATATAAAAATGAGTAGATGGAAGGATGTGATTAAAGAATACATAAA
This sequence comes from Brachyptera risi, assembly GCA_964007535.1. Classification (NCBI taxonomy): domain Eukaryota; kingdom Metazoa; phylum Arthropoda; class Insecta; order Plecoptera; family Taeniopterygidae; genus Brachyptera; species Brachyptera risi. Next base: position 16,223 of record CAXFZR010000349.1, read on the forward strand.
AAAGCATCCATCAAAACAATATTTTTCGAATCGATATAATTAAATGATTCTTGTATTTGTCAGCAATTCTGATCCAAGACTGAAGGTTTTACCTACATTACTAAATTTAACCCTACATCCGAACGGATCTTCATGGGACAAATGTCATACACTCATAAATGTCATATATGGGGCGAATGTCATTTATGTGCTTTCAAAAATGACCGAAAAATATCTTCAGCATCGCAACATGGTTTTCGAGACTTGCTGTAGTCGTCGAAAATGTGGGGTGTCTATAATTATGGTTGGGCCGGCTATCAATATAACTGTTACTCTTTTGTTCCAAGAGAAAACCTTCCAACGGCGATATCTCAGCACCAGTGGCTCGTTCGCTCGACGTGGGGTAGCCGCACTTCATTGATACTGTTTCTCAAGACTCAGTGAAATCCAGCAAAATTTGAAGCGTTTTGCCAGGTCTTCTGCTAGTTCTAATAACCTTGAAATAAGAATCAGAATATCAAATTGTTCAACGATATATTTTCATGATAACTCTTTCAAGTGTTACATTTCGAGAAGCAGGCCATATAGACTTAGAATAACATTTCTTGAACATTGTGAGTATCACATTCATGTATCGCATCAGTGATACCCCGTTTTGACCTTATAATCTGAAGAAAAATGCATTGAGGGTTGCGTTTGCTCGTTGGAGATGGTGTCCTCACTTCCCATCCCTCTCATGTTGAAAATATGTTCCGATTCACGGTCCACGTTCAAAGTACTATTGGCCGTGCGTAGATAAGTGGTGATAGAAGGAACTAACGATATGTTCAAGGCCGGCTCGCTGGCATCAAGCTTGTCATTCTATCAGCCGTTTTTACAAAACACCACCAGATAGAGCAGCGATCCATATTACACAGAAAAGTCCTCACGGTATGGTACATGCTTTCAAGATAAGTGAAGGTACCATCTCCCGGTCGCAAATAAAAGCAACCCTCAATGCATCTTGGTCTGAAGTCATGGTGGTTGAATATAGGCAAATGATGATTAATGTGTGAATACACCATTTCTGAAAAGAGTGATTATAGAACATCAGCAAACTTGCATCACATTCAGATCCACTTCAACAAATCCATAACCAACACAATTCCTCTATCAGAGTAAAATCTTAAGATCTATTACATAGACATAATTTCTTACTATGTAATAATTATATGAAATAATGTCAAAATATGTATGAAATAGTTTATTATAGAGCATGCATCAAATATAATTTCCAAATATTCCTCCAAATTGTTGTTGTGATCCATCAGTGATATGTGTTGTCCAGTGATACTTATTTTCATTTCCATGTTATCGCATTTTGATGCACAATTGTGTTTCTTTTTCCGTCACTTACAAATTGTAATTCATCGTGAACTTGACTTTCTGGTTCAATTCTTCACTCAAATCATAGACGGCAAACTTGTAGTTTTCTACTGAAAATTTTCCTGTCTCTTTTATCAGTTTTTCTGTGTATTATGAAGTTGAGTATTTATTTCATCACCACAGTCAGGCCCTAAGAAGGCTTTTTGAATGAGCACTTCAATTTTAGTTATCCGTGAATTTTTGATCTCTTGTTTTTTCAATAGAAATTATGTATGAAGAAATCGTTTATGAAACACGTATTTTTCTCACCTTATGCAGCAATTCAATGAATTTCATGATAGTCGAAGCCAGATTCAATAAACGGAACTAAAATCGTTCCCTGATTTTTGTCACGCATTACATTATATTATATTTATGTGTGTGTTTCCGTATAGTTTATGTTGCTTGCTATGGCGCTTGTCAGAGGTATACGGTTCTTCCACCTGCCAAATGTACATGCGGAAATCCTACGGACTTAATTACTATACAGTCAAATAGTCAAGGTGGTGAAAGAAGCACAGTTTAAGCAGTGTCCTATTGTTTTTAGACACACGTTAGATATACCAATGGGTGTGTGCACGCTCGCGCCTGCATGTATGTAAAACCAGTGCTAAAGATCATATAGATACTCTATAGCAGCTGTCTCATCCAGAAAAAAAAGAGTGGGTTTCATAAAATACATAATTTATTTGTGCTCACCACCGAATGTAGGAACGTTTAAAATGTTTCTTATTTGCAGTACCGAAACTTTGAAATCGAATATGTTTTTGGTGAGTGACAACTTCGCCCCAAGTTAGGGCTGGAGTGAAGGGTTTCACCGACGCACTGCACTAATGACTACGATCCATTGGCGTCGATAGATGATACATGAGATAATGGGATGATGGGATGGAAGTTTTTTTCTTCTGTTTTTGGATAGTGGAACGTAGTCGGTCGTGACCTGTTGTGAAGGAACCATCTCAGTATTGAGCTGAACGACAGAGGGAAACCACGATAAAACCGTGTCAGGATGGTCTATCATGACGAAAATGGAACCCTGGTCTCCTGAATGACGGTTCAGTGTATCAATCACCTTGATTCATATGTTCATGACTCATGTGATTTGACATCACCTTGATTTTACTCTCAAGAGATGTAATCACTAAAATGGATATCCTCCACAGATATAAATTGTATTAATTGTATGGATCTAATTATATATGTTAGCTTCTAATGAGTGATGGAACCAATGAGGAAGGCATCAAAAGATGAGCCTGACTTCACTGAGAAGAATCATTTTCTGAATCAACCCTTTCACGGACAAAGTGAAGTCGAGAACTTATGAAATCAATATATGCAATTCACTTATATCATTTTTTTATGAGCATTCTAACTTTGATTTCCGACAAAAAGTTGAACGATAATCTCAATCATATAATGTGGTGAATAGTGAAGCCTGAGGCTTACGTAATTGATAGTTTGACAAAGCATACATACATTCTGATCTTAGTTCAGAAACAAGGTAGAAATATCAATACCAAAGAACATTCAGGCAATTCCCCAACTACACATACACGTTACGTGTGAAATTATCTCTCTACAGCCGAAATCAATCAATATTACTTACTATTACTACATAATCATATATTTATATATATATATATATATATATATATATATATATATATATATATATATATATATATATATATATATATATATATATATATATATATGTATAAATATATATATATATATATATATATATATATATATATATATATATATATATATATATGAATATATACATATATATATATATATATATATATATATATATATATATATATATATATATATATATATATGTATATATATATATATATATATATATATATATATATATATATATATATATAAATATATATATATATATATATATATATATATATATATATATATATATATATATGTATATATATATATTGACTAATATTAACTAAGAATCATACAAAATGTTTCAATGGTACAAAAAAATTGAACACTGATTGATCAGAAAAAATTAACATATCACTCACGACATAAGAAATCAACTCTGATAGCTCCCATACGTGGCAAAAATGATTTTTTCTCTCAAATCTATTCGATTTGTTCAATTCGATTTGAATATGATATGGAATAAAGGATTGGTCAATTGACTATAGGTACCAGTTCATGTGTTAACTAATAATCAATCACCTAATCTTGATTGAGTATAGTTTAATTCGAACTTAATACTGAATCGAAAGTGATGGAAATGGATACAGGGAAAATTAACAACATTCCTACGAAACTCAAATATATCAGATTTTGAATGGGCAATGATGGATTCCAAATCGCTCAGGATTCAGGAAAAATGTTGAATTCTTCCAAGGGAATTATTCATCTTATGAAACATTGCTACAACAAATCTTCTGATTCAAGGCTTGATATCAGAACATTTTGTTTGGGAGTAAAAAAAGGTTTATCCTTCATTTTCAATCATTATGGTATCATTTTTCTGTTCAATTTACTTTCACCACAGAGAACGGAAAGTACAAAATTACATCCAAACATATACTAACTTCGAATTTGTGTTACCATAGTGCTTGTTACTGAAATTGAAATTGAATTAAGAATAAATCAATGTGAAAAGTTGAGTATAGGCTTCATTAATTAGAATCAAATCATCGATACAAACTCAAAGGGCAATAGTTGTAAATGTAATGAAGCGAAATGAATGTATTGGTGTGGGAGGCATGTGAATTATTGTCGCCAACGAATATTCAAGTCTTAGAATTTTAATTGCAATGATAAGAGTTGGTCAATAAATGTAAAATAATGACTTGAAGTTGATTCAAAACAATTATACTCAAGACATAATCGTTGTGATCATAATAATCGGGATTATGCATCCTGACTTTAAGAAAATCTTGACAGGCACGATTATTGAGGTACGTTACTTGATTACATGATGGCAAAAATTGTAGGTATTCAAATACACAACGATCACAATTTAATCATGTCTCAATATACGTCTCATCAGTCACCTACCTGTAACAATGATGACATATTTTTGATAATATTAGACATAATTAAATCACCCATACATTATGAAACTTGATCATATAAAGAAAGAGCTAAAGCTAATGTTAAGGTAAGATGACTAGAACTAGTAAAAAAATAAGGGAACAACCCCAAGAAATTATTGAATTAAATCAGCGAAAATAGTGAAATGAATATAAATGTTTTTCCATCATGGCCTGTCGGGCTTAATATTGTTTCGAATTCATTATGGAGAGTTAGTATAGGATTTTATTTCAAATCATAATATATCGTGAAGGTATAAATCAGTTGGCTGGAATTGATTTTGACTCACTCGTGTGAGTTATATATATATATACATACGCAGAGCTGGTATATATATTCGGCTCTTGAAATTTTCATAGAACACTCAAAATCATCAGTAGGCCTACTTCGTCTAAAACTAAATATTCTAAAATCTAATCACCATCTAATCCACATCTGATTGTGGAGCCATGCTACGAAACAAGAGTTGTGTTGAATTTCTCCTCAGAATATATTTGAACAATGAATAATGTAAATAGCGCTTTGCTAGATATACATAACTATCAATTGTCTCATGCTTTATAGTACATCAGACAGATTACAGAAGCCTAGACGAATAATCTAAATGATGACTCATTACAAGAAACATTGGGATTCAGTATTTTCGAATCAGGAACTAATACTATACTCATATAATACTGTGTTTCAACTTAATTGAGAAAAATAAGGTCTTTCCACGTGAATATGACGAAGAGTTTCTGATTGCCAACAACTCACAGTTGATAACGAATCCAGGCTGGTAGCAAAGCAATTGCTGAAATAAAATTATCACATTTCTCACAAACTTGCTGCAATATGAGTAGTATATTGCACAATTGTTGAACAGGAGAACATTTCAAGTAATAATTCAGCTAAAACTACCAATGATGTCTATCAGTCAAACAGTCAAACAGACTATAACAGACAAACAGTCAAACAGTCAAACAGTCTAACAGTCAAGCAGGTTCTCGTGGAGCAGCATTATGGCTAATTAGATTGTAAAATTGAGAAAAACATGAGAAAGCAATCAGGCAGTATATGTAGAAAAATATATTATAATATCATATTCATTTTCCAAGACTCATATGAACAGATGTGATCGAATGATGTTAATAGAACATGGAAACGACAGATTTCCAAAAATCAGAAGTACTGAATAAACAATGTTTAAAGTTATAATGATACTTTACAACCCACTTCCATGAATTTCGAAGGAATTGAACTGATCAAGACATCATTCAACAGAAGAACCACAGTATGTCGATATTATTCAAATTGTGTCTGTTAAGAAATCTGTTCAATCATTTTTTCGGAGTGAAACATTTTCTATCAATCAAACATTGGAGACAAATATTGTTTCCGACTACTTGAGAAATGAAATAATTCAACTGATGTTTCAAAAAATTATGAAAGAGTGATAGAAAATTACGAGGACATTCAGCCCAGTTGTTAACGTGCTTTTTGCTTCATGTGATCCGGGAAGTGAGAGGCATATCGAATTCAGGTTCTATCCCAGTTACCGTGTATCTCCACAAGAGTTTCTCGTGGTTTACTTCTGTATTCCAGGCTACTGCCAGGATGGTTCACAAAATATAGGCCACCACCGCTTCCTTGTCACATTTCCTCCCCATTACCTACAAAACTTATAAGTTGAATAATTAAAACTTGAAACTCAAAACTTAAATAATTGATCTGACGTCAATGAGTCCCTTATTTATCGTCACAGTGCGTCGTCAAACCCAATATGAATTGAAAAATGAATTAATAATATACCTCAATACACAATATACCACTGATGCTCTGACGTTTCTGAAATATTGGTGAACAAAATTTAAAAAACGGTGGTCTGTTTTTTGGAGGATAATTCCATTTGGTGTAGCAATCAATTCGGCTCTCAAAATGTCGACTTCCAGCATTGAACAATTGTTTCACACACAATCCTATGAAAAATACCAACAAAATCAACTTTGGTATCATCAAAATTTCATTAGTTCTCCTTTCATTCAGTCAGGATAGGATAACGGATTCAGTTTCAGAAGCTATACCCTCGCATTTATCCGACCGAACGGAAAAAATATCGACGAATAAGTCGTCGGTATCAACCGGTCCTAACGAGCTGAGGTCATAGTGATGGGCAAATTTCGGAAATTTATGAAATTTAAGGGGAAAAGACGGGATTTGTATTTGTATGTTTTAATGTACGCTGTTGCTTTGCATTCAAACGCAATTTCAATTTACAGAATTCACATTCCACTTGTATCATAACTGGGCCCATACATCCATAGTATTCCCATATTTGTTCTTTCTTCTTCACCATATTTGCAATATGGTGTGAATAGTTTTTAGATTGAGGAAGAAAAAATTAACTGCTCTCTAAATATTAAATGAAAAATTACTCAATGTCATACAGGTAGTTAGTGCTATCTAGTGGTGAAACAGATTGACAATTGATATAGTGTCATTAGCTCAGTCCATCAAAGGAAGTTAAGCATTTTATTCGAAAATTTCAAAAATTTCGGAAATTCATGTCATGTCATGAAAAATTTCCGGAAGTTTCGGAAATTTACGAAACTTTCAAAATTGAGAGTTTCGCTGCCCATCACTAGCTGAGGATAAGTCCTCACGATTGCCGTTGGACATTTCAAGATTTGAAGCATGTGAAGGGCTGGCGTGAAGTTGGTTCTTCTCATGAACAACGCGTAATAAGAACGATACCAAACAAGTACTAACAAAATTTTTCACGGTACTCGCGAGTACTAACGAAGCACTCACTATTGCCGTTGGACATTTTAAGATCGGAAGCATGTGAGGGCTGACGTGAAGTTAGCCCCTTACATGAACAACATGCAGTATGGGCAAAGTCAGAGGAGTACTGACAAGAATATCAAAGGTACTAACGATTACTCATAAAGCACTATCGACTTTCGTTAAAATTGTCAAGATTGGATATATTTGAGAGGTTATCATTCCATAATATATTACGCGGACCAAACGGTAGAAGAACCAACGAAAATGTTTACGGTACTAACTGAAGCACTAACGCCCGCCGTTGGATTTTTTCAGATCAGTGATATGTGAGGGGCTAGTCTAAAGTTGAACTCTCACATTGACAACGCGTAATAACGGCAATGAAACAAAGGGGGACCAACGATAATTTACAGTACTAACTGGTACTAACGAAGCACCAATGAATGATTCGATAATATATGATGAAATTTTGATGTATATAGAAAGTCAACTTCAGTAACGTATATCGATCTAAAATAAATCTATATGAACAATTCTATTTTTACATCGAATATTACATATCTTGACGTTATTTCATATGATGATGATATTTTTCTTTCTCCTTCCATAGTTCTAACTGTGCAACTGGATGCCGAGCAGAATAATATCGCGTTTTTATATTTTACATACGTTTGATATTCCACCCTGAATCGAATGAAATCATGAGACAACCCCAATTTGTTCACAAAAATCGTATATAAATATAAATATTTACATATATATATATATGGATATATATATATATATATATATATATATATATATATATATATATATATATATATATATATATATCTATATCTCTCTATATATATATATATATTATATATATATATATATATATATATATATAGAGAGAGAGAGAGAGAGAGAGAGATATTCATATATATATATATATATATATATATATATATATATATATATATATATATATATATATATATATATATATATATGAATATATATATATATATATATATATACATATATATATATATATGAATATATATATATATATATATATATATATATATATATATATATACATATATTTATATATATATATATTTATAAACATATATATATATATATATATATATATATATATATATATATATATATATATATATATATATATATATATATATAGATATATATGAATATATATATATATATATATATATATATATATATATATATATATTCACATATATATATATATATATATATATATATATATATATATATATATATTTATATATATATATATATATATATATATATATATATATATATATGAAGAGATAAATATATATATATATATACATATATATATATATATATATATATATATATATATATATATATATATATATATATGAATATATACATATATATATATATATATATATATATATATATATATATATATATATATATATATATATATATATATATATATATATATATAAATATATATATATATATATATATATATATATATATATATATATATATATATATATATATATATATATATATATATATATATATATGAATATGTATATATATATACATATGTATATATATATATATATATATATATATATATATTCATATATATATATATATATATATATATATATATATATATATATATATATATATATATATATATATATATATATATATATATATATATGAATATATGAATATATATCTATATGTATATACACATATAAATTCAGGTTCAACATTGAAAAATATATAGGGCTTACTCTACGTGATTGCTTCTATTCGCTTCGATTGTACATCTCCATAAAATTTACCGGAAGATGTGCAAAAGTGAGATAATTTGGCAGTATTTATGATTTCGTCGTGGCACACATGGCAATAAAATGCGCGCATGCACAATGTTTAATTTACTTGCCCATTGGCTCGTGATGAATAGGCCTACTATTCATCATTGACATATATGTTTTTGAAATATATTTCGATTTAATAAAATCATCCATCATTGGAATACATAAATATCTTCACCTGCATTTCATTATTATTTTTTTCGAACACCAGTACCGATTATTGTTATTTGAATTATTTCCACTTTTAATGTACCTTATATATATATATATATATATATATATATATATATATATATATATATATATATATATATATATATAGTACATGACTTTCTGTTGAAACGTACAGCACGTGATGTTGATAAGATAGATATTATTATCACTGAAAAATACCACCTCGTCGGGGAATCGAACCCCGCACCTTTTGCTCGATACGCAACTGCTCTCAACTATCTGAGCCAACGAGGCGGGTATCTTTCAGCGATAATAGTGTGTGTGTAATGGTACAGATATATATATATATATAAATATATATATATATATATATATATATATATATATATATATATATATATATATATATATGATATATATATATATATATATATTTTTATATATATTCATATATATATATATATATATATATATATATATATATATATATTATATATATATGAATATATATATATATATATATATATATATATATATATATATATATATATATATATATATATATGATATATATATAAATATATATATATATATATATATATATATATATATATATATATATATATATATATATATATATATATATATATACGGATGTGATAATATTCCATCATGACGATACATTCCATCTTCGAGGCTATCCAATGATTCAAGTCAAAAAATAATTTCATATTTCAAAATATATTTCAAGAGAAATATTTTGATTTGTCGAAAGCGAATATTCTCAATTTCATTATGGAAAACATCAAAACTGAAAAGTCGATACGTTGTTTCTTCTTATTAATATTATCATTTATTCATTGACAAGAGAATACAAGTATCCACAAGCGCAATGTGATAGAAAATGAAATTTTGCACATGACATCGCAGGACAAAATACACATTCATATCGTAATACTAAATGAAGAAAACAACAAATGAACGTAACAAAAACAAACAATACGAGACAAAATAAAAATAATAGGATTACAATAGACAGATAGGACAAGAGAAGTATGAAGACTACACGAAAGACAAAACATTCAGAGATGAATTACTATGAAAAATATAGTTTTTTAGTTAAATATAGTATATTTAGTTTTGTTAGTGAATCTGAGTTTGGGTCATAATTTCGAAAAGTTACAGTGAAGCTGTTGAAGGCATACATGTTGGAGGTTTACAATTTGCCAAACTTGCAGAAATAAAATGTAGCAGCAGGCTATAAGTACAGGGCATGTAATCATAGAGTTCAAACAATAACAAAGCTGCTTCTGAGGTGAGTTCGGTAAACAGTGTTTCCAGTTCCGAATGGTTTCCTCAAAATAATACCCAACACTTGGAATTTGACACATTTGATTTCTTATGAGATCAGACTAGTCTTCTCTGCCTCGTCCTAAACTACAGTGAAAAACTCATTCAACGCTCGAAATCCACCTAGAGTTAGCAATGTGTCTCGACTTACGAAACCAAGCACGCGTGAGTCGTCTGCCCTTTGGCCCATGTCTACGAATATGCCGTTAAACTTTAAAAGTCAAAGTGAAGAAGAAAGTGTTAGTGATAGTCAATGGATCTTACACACTGGCACACATAACATGAAGGTTATCTTGAGAATATATAATATATAGGCCCACACGATAAATATATATGCATAAATTGGATATATTTATTTTAAATCGATATTGGTGTATAAAGGAAAATATTGATATAACCAGAAAGGACGAAGTGATCAGAATGGCAGAGACACGAGGTGTTTATAGTGTGTATATTCATGAATATGAATATATATATATATATATATATACATATATATATATATATATATATATATATATATATATATACATATATATATATATATATATATATATATATATAAACATATATATATATATATATATATATATATATATATATATATATATATAAAC
>CAXFZR010000350.1:0-22391 GCA_964007535.1 Brachyptera risi
AGACTCTCTTAGGGTATCCACCTATAACGGTGGTCTGTCCTCTCTGCACTTGTAGACGTACGTTTAAGAGACAAATAAAAACTTTCTTCCGAACTTATCCCAAGTTTCACAAATAATGTGAGATCCCCTATAGCCGAGCATTATAGATCTCACACAGTGAACCCTCCTCAATACCAAATGGGAGGGACAAAGAAAAAAATGATTCTGCTCAATGAAAAAATGGATTAACCAAAAAAACTCTTCTTCCATGAAAATCATCACTCTTCCCTATTGGAATTTAGTCGGTTCTATATTGCGTGCGAGAGGAAGCCACGAGAAACCGTTGAGAGGCCGAACTGATCGCGTGTACTCGGCCAGCTCGGCTCTTACGCGGCAAGGTGGACAGAAGAGAAAAAGGATTTAAACTAGCAGTGGCGTAAATATTGGCGGTGCAGTGGCACATCGGCCCACGGCTAAATTTACTTTGGAGGGCCCTCTGAGACAGGCATAATTTGCTGAGATGATAATTTTCAATTCATTGTTTCCAATTCATAGGTTTATGAATTGTTTCGTTCCATAAACGAGACTCAGTGCAGGTTCAATTCTATTCATTGAACCTGAGAGAACAAGACAGATTCATTCTAGAGATTTTGTACACATTTTGCAAAGCAAAACGCAAGGCGAAGGAATTTTAAAGAGTGAAATAATGTATGTGATAGATAAGTCTTTATTCATACATGTGAACTATAGTAAAGAAAGGGAGAGGTTCACTTTCACAACCGTTTTTCCACCTAATCTCATCCTTAATGGTAATAAATTTCATTAAAGGCAGTCACTCAAAAGGAAAACAGAATAATATTTGAAATAAGATTTTAATCGTAACTTAAAAATAAAGTCCGAGGTATTATTGCACATATTTTGGCCATATGAATTAGGCACACCCTACTTGAACAATAATGACTCATGATGATATAAAAATTCATGAAGAAAATTTGAATCACATTTATAATAAAATAAATTCAAAGCAAACGAATACTTTTCGGGACTTGGCCAAATATGGAAAAAAGGGGGGAAAGCCCATTTATACATTTTGCACTCCTGTCTCGTCGTTCCTTGATACGCCAATGGAAACTAGCAGACTTATGATCAATACAAAAAATTCACTTGAACTATTTGGAATTATCCAATCCAAAAACAGTGCTGAAACAATTGAAGGGTCGAAACATACGTTTGAATCAGGGATTAGCTAGCTGTCATGGCAGCATACCTGGTCCCTGTTGAAGGTGTCATAGGTTATTGCTAGACGCATGAAATTATAGCAATAATTATTCAGTTTTATAGCATTAGCTACCGGTATTCCAAAAATAGCATTTTATAGCATCAGTCAATTTTGAAATTAGCAGTAATTTAGTACCAAAAAGTCTTTGGACAAATGTCAAAGTTTCAGTATATAAATGATGTACGGGTACGCATGTATTGGAAGCTATTTTCGACATTATTCTCAGCTTGAGCAGTGAGCAAGTTCTGAAAAGACAGTAAGTTTATTCATTCACGTCGATATGCCCCACATTGAAACACTAATTGAACTTCACAGAGTAAAAGAGCATACATAGTATGTGACTGCCACAGGCCAACAAATGTTGATAAATATTTTATTCAAACAAATGGAATGAAAGATTTTGAGTTTGCATGGCACTTGAATCTAATTTGTAAAAAAATGAGTGTCACTGACAATGTTTTTATGAAAATTGATGATATTTTCTCACAAATAGCGCTTATTTTGTGTAAATATTCATTTATCATTGTAACAGGCATATATTGCTGTAAAAAGCAGAAAAGAACTTGGTCCTAAATTGTTTTGAACATCGCAAAACATGAAGAAAACACCAAATATTCAGGTTTCAGATGACTCTCAATTGTATAGCGCGTATAGCTGATGGTAGAATGTTATTGCAATCCACGAGGCCGTGAACTGAAAGACATCACGACCCTGAAACTAAATTGATTCAAAACAATAATCACGAGATTCATCTCCCGGGTTTCTTCACAACACTAGAAACCATCTCCGTTTCAAAAGACATACCGTATTGTCCCGAATATAAGATGAGTTTTTTTTCTCAAAATTTCAAGCCCGAAAGTTGCTCTCGGCATATTTGCGAATCTCGGCCTTTAATCGGTTGAAAATATGTTTCTTCTCATTCCAACTGGGCAATATTACATCCGTACACTCGAAGGAATCAACTTGAAACCGCGAGATGTTCCATTAAAAACACGTTTAATAAATGTTTCATCATGAAGAAGCATGATTTTCTCAATTTCTATCATTTTTATTTGACGCGCAATAATAAACATGAGCTCGTTGAGCTGTTAGCTATATGGTGTGTCATACTACTGCGCGTGGTATGACCTTGACGAGCACTCGTAGACTGCTGCGTAGCGTGAAAAACACTCGTTCGTCCGTCTCGAGACGGCCGAGCGCCAATGGAGGATAGCCTGAGGCTCCTCTCACCGGTTTCTCACAAGTAGTTTCGGCTCTACATTCGGCCAGTGGCATAGCTCTCACCTGCGCGCAAGGTGAAATCCTTCGAATTTCACCCCAAAAGAGTGATGATTTACGCAGAAAAGGAGAGAATTCATTTTTTCATTCACAGTCGGGCCTACATATAAGATATAACTCGGTTTCAACGAAATTACAGTTTTACAAATCAATTACCATTCCCCTTTAAATCTCCCATCCTTGCAATGTTAAATAAAGACTTATAACGGAGTGATTTATATTTTAGAATTTGGTTGATACCATTTTTTGTCACTTTTCAGCATATTTTGCTCATTATTTTCAGCTATTTCCAACAAAATATTAGAAAATCAGAACATTTTGCGTGAATTTATTGTCAGGTTAAATTTATTCTGAACGGACTGAACATCGTAGCAGCGTTGCTATGGTGTCGCGTACGAGAGCACGCAGTCATAACAACACCAGCTGCACTTCCCACCCCCTCGCACAGTGGAACGGCCCAAACCCAAACATTTTATCAATGCGCGCAAAATAATAACATGATGGTGACATCTTCAATGACTTTGTTTATCTATTTTTTTTTTTTACATTCCTTCATTTCCATTCCTGATAGTGTCCTGTAACCTGGGAAATAAAACAGGAGAAGTGGGGAGTGATGGTGTCATGTGATAGCAGATGATAAATTCTCTATGAAAGGACATTGTTGTTTTCTATTACTTTCTGTAAAGATACTAAGTGATGATACGATGTGATGATAATATGTCACCTAATTAGATGAGCGTAGCGAAGTCTCCATCCCACTCTTATGGGGCTTTGTCTGTGTGTTTTTTTTTTGTTTGTTTGTTTGTGGGCACTGCACAGGTCGCAGGGTTTGACTGATCAAGATGAAACTTTTTTTGTACGGGCCAACTTTTACAACTTGGAACTGTATAGTTTTTGGAATGAATCGGTCGATTGCATTTTGAGAAATATCATGTCAAAGTTTTTAAAAAACCCATAAGATTAGGCTGGGTGAGAAAATTTGAAAAAATGAGACCTCTCCGAAAAAAATGAAATTTTCTCTGAGTGTTCAAACATAAATGATACACATAACCACCATTTATAAGCAATTCGAACCAGCCGTTTCGAACAAAAAAATTCAAATAACTGTTTTTATACATCAAATATATGGAAATGAGCCAAGATTCACTGCTTCCTAGATTTGATATTTGCCCAAGCATTAAATATAGCATTAACCACAATTCTATTTTTAGACACATTCGGACAAGAAATGTCCGAAAACGGTCTTCTTGATTATAATACTTCATTGAAATTTACAATTAAGAATCTTAAAATTCAATGTGGCTCTGATATTTGACGTCACCAAGTGTGTAATTGTGGTTAATACTAGCTATGACTATCAATAACGTAACGGGATAAGCAACATGGCGGTTTCCTTTCTCACCATGCGTATATCAAAGGGTGCCGCCTCACAAATGTTATGATGATTTGCTGGTATTGTTGTATGTTGAACTCTACAAGTAATATATGTAATGCAATCTGTGAATCCAGCTCTTTCCAACTGCATTAAACAATATTGGGATAAATTTCATTTGAATTAGCCAATCTAAATTTAAAATACGTCTGTAAAAGCATTTAGTCCCCTAGTCAAGAGCCCTACTGCTATATTTACCATTTGATAACTGGATAATTACTCATCATCTACGAGAAAGATTAAAATCAATGCAATTTTACAACTATGTACTATATATTGAAATACGAGCCTAATACGTACAATTTGATTTGAAATTGCGAATCTCACAAATGTACACGAAAGCGCGCTGATTCCATCATGGTGAAAACGGCCTACTGTTAAAAGGATAGGACTTATGCCGTGTCGCTTATCCCGTTACGTTATTGATAGTCATAGATACTAGGCCTATTCTTCATATTCGTCAAGGTGTGTAGAATACCAGAGAAGATAAAGTAGGGATTAAATGAAGGACAAAGTGTGTAGAATACCAGAGTCGATAAAGTAGCAAATGTAGGACTGTTATTTTACCTTATTCAGATATCTCGCTCATCTTACAACGCATATTTCGCGTTTGCCTAGTACAGTACTAAACTAAGTTGTAAATGTAGGCCTATCTTTATCTCTGAAATTCAAGTGGTGTTATGAAAAAAGCAATAAATCTCTATAACGAAATTCTGTTTTTACCAACAGATTTTCACTCCCTTTGAAATTCGTTATATGCGGGCCCGACTGTATTAGTCCAAAAGATTGAGGGGTCGGCCAATATTCGGGACAGTACGGTAATAATCTGTTTGTCCTCTCAGACAAATAGCTCATCTAATCTAACCAATCAAGTCCCAGGCTCTAGGAGCTAGCAAGGCGTGTAACATCAAGCCTGTAACATCGAGCCTGTAGCGCCGAGCCTGTAATGTCGGGCTTGGCACGTCGGGCCTGTAACATCAAGCCTGTAACATCGGACCTGTAACGCTGGGCCCGTAACGTCAAGCCTGGCACGTCAAGACTGTAACGTCGGGTCTGTAACGTCGGGCCTGTAAAGCTGGGCCTGTAATGCCGGGTGTGTAATGCTGAGCCTGTAACGCCGGGCCTCTTAACGCTGGGCCTGGCACGTCGGGCTCATGTCGGGTCTGTAACGCCAGAGAGGCTGAGGTGAAGCGTACCGTTATCCAGAGCGTCATGCAGAGCGTCTTCCTCCAGTGACGAGATGAACACCTTAACGCTGATCTTCAGCCCCTTCCGGTCCTCCTCCTCCATCTTCCTGTGCAGGTCGTCTCCCGTTCGGTGCACCTGGAATCAACAGGCACCGTCACCGCTCTTCCTCCCCACTGGTCCATACAATACCAGCCTATTGCTGTTGATTGGATGAGCAAAGCCAAAACTCAATTTCACCATACCCCCAAAAAAAAGTACAAGTACTTGTTTTTTTTTTGTTTTTTTTGTTCGCTCTACACAGGTCAAACGAAGATCCAAAATAAGTTGAAACTTGGCATACACATGTGTCCTTATCTAAGTTGATACTGTGTAGTTTTGAGGCACAATCGGTCAAACCACTTCTGAGAAAACTCAATTTCGAAGTTTTGAAAAATCCCATCAGAATAACCCAGAGGAAAATATTCGTAAAATATTTTTCATCCGAGAGCATTAATATTCTCAGGCAATTTCAATATAATAATGATACACATTATTCCGAACTTTCACTCAAATTGGATCAGCCGGTTTGATGTAAAAAAAAATATATAATGTAATTTTTTTAAGTCATTCAAAGCTATTAAGCTACCAATTAAATTCAAGCAACAAGTGTCACCACTTAATTGTAACGATTAAAACAAAGCCTTCTTTATTATCATATAAATTAATAAGGAAAAATAAGATGGCGAATGGTTTGGATCTCAAGGTGTGTATATACAATAACCAATCCAAAGATAAGTCGATATGTTCCAGCTCATCCATCAACGCGGCAACACATAACGCGTTTGCTTATTAACAGTTAACAGTTTCATCTTTCAGACTCGTGTTGGGGTAAGTTTCTCACTTCCGGTTATGTTTACAACTTATTTAAAAGACAAATTCATGACGATTCATATACGATTCTATAGATATCAAGAGAAAGTAGATGGTAGTCCACTTATCCGGATAATATGATCTAGTGTGGGGATGACAACCTCGACCAAGTTCCTGGGCGTTACCGTTACCGACACTTTGGAGTGGGCATCCCACATAGAAGTAATAAAAAAAGTATTAAAGGTAACTATATATGTCAAGGTGCCTTTGTCAGGTAGTTTCTCCAACCGTGCTACGAATATTTATTTTGCTCACATATATTCACATTTACAATTCGGAATCTCCTTCCGGGGACACTCACCACATGCGAATAGGCTTTACTTCTCATTCTTCAAAAGCTGTTAGAACAAATGCAAAAGTTTGGAAGGGTAGGCTACTCCATGTAGGCCGTTATTCAAATCTTTCCTCTTTCTCACACTGCCGTGCATCCTTATCCTCAAATCAGTTATCTTTGTCAAAGTGAATGTGCAACTTATCAAATGTAATAACCAGGTTGACCGTCATGCTAGATAGTCACATGATTCACCAGTTGATATTAAAAGGCTAGACTCCAATCATTCTAGCGCCTGACCCACCACTAATAATTGCAACAAAAGGTCTTAAGATTGAATTCCATACAGAAAAATGTGCTGATTAACATACTTGGAATCGCCCAAAATCTCACTCACAGTTTTCGAGTAAATCGAGGTCAAAGGTCAAAAATCTCGTTTTTTGCCAAAATAAAATTCATATCTTTTTTTCTATACACAATAATGATATTCTTGTGGAGTTATGAATTGAAGTCCATGGAATCACAGACTGAATGGAAGAAAAATTGTGGAAACCGCATGAAAATTGAGAGGTCAGTTGAAGGTCAAAATATGACCTTATTTGAGCAGTAGAGAGAAATGGATAGAACTACTCAATTTTGAACAGGTTTTGATGCAAGGTTTCTACCCACATATTATTATCCATTATATTATAATGATCGTGAAATAACTTCTTCACCTCCCCCGAGGTCAAAGGTCAATCACAATGTTTTCTCAAGTGTGACAGGTCAAACGATGCACACCCTCATTCTGCGTCCAGATAATCACTTTCCGACCTGAGATGCGTTTGAGGATATATTTTGAAATACTGGTCGTTATTCTGAATATGTTCGAAAATTGAAATGTTGAAAGTCGCCCTCCGTAGCTCAGTCAACTATGGCAACGCCTCATAAACTCAAGTCACCTTGGGTGTGCGTCAAATCAGATGTGGTTCTTAGCGATACACAACATTTCAAATTATATATATATATATATATAAATTATATTTACAATCATATTATAATTACAGAAATACGAAAAACCAACTTCTTCGAAACTTGTTGGTTTCAATCGATTATTCAATCGATTTGACCATATAAAAAAAATCAATGGTCGATTTCAATTTTTTAATCGATGCCCATCCCTATATATAACCAATCCAAAGATATGTTGATATATTGTTCCAGCTCATCTATCAATGGGGAAACACATAACGCGTTTTCCTAGTATTTGTGAAACTAGGGCGATGAGAGCTTGCACGCCTAGCAGGCGTGTGGCCTCTCGAGCTGTACCAGGTAGGCCTATACCTGAAGTGTTTCTTCATCGGACTTGTTGGTTGGCGCCTGACTCGATAAAGTGATCTTCAGACTTTCCATCAGCTGGAATAAACAGAACTGTTTTAGCAAGGCAGCTCTCAGCGATGTACTGGCAAGTGATGGGCACACTTCATGGCAACCATTTAATTATCAATTAATTGTATAAGAACAAATTCAGGACAAGGAAAACGGAAGATTTTTTTCTTCATCAATAATTAATTAGATGAGCGTAGCAAAGATTCCATTTGACTTAGGCTACCTAAAAAAATAGGCTTTTTAAATAGGATTTAAAAATAGGAATTTGAAATAGGATTTTCATGTATTTTTTATTTTTTTTGTAATTTTGTAAGCGGCATACAGGTCAGGAAAAGATACTTATCGAATTGAAACTTTTTCTACATATTTCTGTCATACCAGAATAGGCTGGAATTGTTATTCAGAGAAATCGGTTGGAAGGTTTTAAGGGAGAATAATCGGAAAGTTTGAAAAATCCTCATAAGAATAACCCGGAGGAAAATACTTGAAAAACAAGAATTTTTCAAAGCTCTCAAACTTTCACCGAATATGAACAATACTATTATACACCTTTTCAGAGATTTTTGCAAAAATCGAATGAGAAATAACAGAGAAAACGCAAAAAGGTGTACATTTTATTGAATATTTGGATCCATTGATCTTGCAGAGTATATGCGACATGTTGAGGCACTATAAATATCAACAAGTTGCAGGTGAGGTTTTTGAACGTTTCAAGTAATCCAAGGCCCGTAGATGTAAATTGAGCTGACAATTTTTTTTTCATTCTAGATTTCCATACTTCTAAGCTCATCTTACAACGCGCATCCCACGTTTTCCTAGTATTTTCATCTGAGCATTTTAAACATAGTCGATGTTGACATATACAATAGTACAATATGATGAGTCTGTACCAGTAGAAACTAGGGATGTCGGCGGGTAGCAATTTTTGGGATCGGGTACCCGTAATCATTACCCCGATAATCAAATTTTGTTTAACCTCAACCATGCTCATCTACTTTTAATACTCATCTTTTAATACTTATCTAATCAAAGTTCTTCATAGGCCTACTGGTTTTCTGTAATTATTTTTTTCTTCTGAAAAAAACTGTCTAGGCCTACTTTGTTTGCCACTTGATGTACCTTATTGCTTGAAATTAATAGTAATCAAAGATACCTTACAATTTGTGAGTAGAATGTAACAAATCACTCAATGTTTGTCTTTTTTTCTTTTTACTTCAACTACCTTATTACTTTTAATGTTTGAGAAATACGTCCGAATTAGAATTGTACTTATAATTCACTATTTTAATTTTTAACCCACACTTGAGCCTTTTTAAAAGGGATTTGTGGATGTTTTGTTTTTGTGATTGTGTTTTTCTTTCTGTATCAGTGTATGTGACCAATGAAAGAAAAAAAAAAAAATAGCCCACAGTGAATTGATGATCAATTGTGACATATTGGCATTGTTTATTGTATTTGATAATCACATCGAATGTCCAAATATCGCATTTGAATTCTCAATAATTGTTGTGACACTTTGATTGCATCCCGAGCCTCCGTGTCTTCGTTATCATATTTATTCGGGCCTATATTGGGTTCACTGCCAACACATTGTGATGATAACTAGGATCTATTGGCGTCGGTGATTCATATATGAGATGAGAGGGAGCCGTCCAAGTGGCTCCGTCAACTAACGCGAGGTGTGTTGGAAACTGGTCTTGAATTGAGCGTGGGTTCAAGTCCCGCATAAGGCATGGGATTTTGTAATTCGTCTTTTCACCTAGTGATGGGGGCATGGAAATTTTTCCCGGGGAATATTTCTGAAAGTGGAAATATTCCCAGGAATATTTCCCATGTTCAAATGAATTCCCATTTCCAGGGATTTTATTTTTTGAAAAAGTATATAATATATAGGCCAATATTTTATTCTGATTCCATTTCATTTGCTTCTCGAATGGTGAGTTTTCATAATCCAAGGCCCTACTGTTGTTGGTACAAATGTATTGACAGGCCTCGGACAAGAAGATTTATAGAACCTTTCTTGTTGTAATGCAATGTTTTGTGCAGCGGCGTGCGGTGATTATTTTGCTGGGTATGCTACTTTTAAGAAGAACGATTAGCACATACAGGGTAGTATGTGCGAAGCCGGTGACCCGCGGGGGGTTTGGGGGGCAAGGCTCCCCATTTTAGCCCCGCAGGGAATTTTTTTCAAACCATAATTTTAGGTGTATTTTGTTGACCTTTGATGGAACGTATGAATGGATACAGATGGAAAAACAAAGGGAAAAAAGAAAAACATCACATTTTTTATGGTAGACTTTTGCTCAGAGTATTTTAATTTTTTTAAATGCAATATCACTGACAACAGACCGATTTGCCCTGTAAGTAGGTGAAAAAAAGTACATATTTCTCCACTTTTCCTGAAATAATCGACATTCATTATTGCATGGTTGCTTTGCGCTTTGACATAATGTTAATTCCGCTACGAAACACGTCTTTATTTAATTGCCGTCACAACACATGATGAAATTAGAAGTGACCAAGGGACTCACTCACACACTCACTGTGAATGTGATTTTGTGCTTCTATTTCCAATCTCACCGGTAGCGTATAGTGTTAGGCCTAGCGAGCTAGCCTTTTGCGCGTGTTCGGTCTCGCATGTGTTACTGTTTTGATACACTGTTTTGTTTTGATTTACACGTCATAACGTTGATTATTATTTTTATCAATGTAGTAGTGGCTAGCTAGAGATTAGTCACAGTAACTGGGGTCACCTCTATGTGGTCGACGGTTACTTCCATACTAATAGGAGAATTGAAAAACACTGAATTTAATGATGATTAATTTATTACAATCTGTTCAGTGTTCAATATGAACTTAGCTCACTTGTTCATGAATCACCAAACTTCATACGTTTACATTTATGATTACTCTCATTTATAACCTACAAATACAATACCTAAACACTTGCTCAAGTTCACACGTGACTAGGCCTGGCCTAAGACTGCTGTACGTGATGTGTCCTAGAGAAAAATCCACGGCATGCGATTATTTCATCGCAAACCAGGCCTACCTTTTCGCGATGTCTCCCCCGCTTGATAAGTCTAGGCTAGAAGGGTAAATCTGCGCGTTTAATCCACTCCTTCGCTACCCTGGCGATGCAATGTTTTCACGGCATACCCAACACGAGTTACTCTTATTCTTGAGCGTGCAGTTAGCAAAACTATACTCTTAACCGAAAATATTGACCCGCAATTTCGAAAACAATTCACTAGATAATTTCAGAGAACACAATTCAATTAGATGTGTAATGTGTAATTATGATTGGGTATGCGCCGCATACCCCGCATACCTGGAATGCACGTCCCTGGTTTTGTGATTATTTTTCATATAGACTTATATACAAAAATGTAAGTAGGCTCAATACTTGATGTTTTTCCTTCATATCCTGTAAGTTGTGATAACCCATATTTATATCTACTAGGAATCTTGTTTCTCATCTACCCACCATCCTAGAAACAGCTGATTATACATCCAAGTTGTAATAACCCATATTTATATCTACTAGGAATCTTGTTTCTCATCTACCCACCATCCTAGAAACAGCTGATTATACATCCAAGTTGTAATAACCCATATTTATATCTACTGGGAATCTTGTTTCTCATCTACCCACCATCCTAGAAACAGCTGATTATACATCCAAGTTGTAATAACCCATATTTATATCTACTAGGAATCTTGTTTCTCATCTACCCACCATCCTAGAAACAGCTGATTATACATCCAAGTTGTAATAACCCATATTTATATCTACTAGGAATCTTGTTTCTCATCTACCCACCATCCTAGAAACAGCTGATTATACATCCAAGTTGTAATAACCCATATTTATATCTACTAGGAATCTTGTTTCTCATCTACCCACCATCCTAGAAACAGCTGATTATACATCCAAGTTGTGATAACCCATATTTATATCTACTAGGAATCTTGTTTCTCATCTACCCACCATCCTAGAAACAGCTGATTATACATCCAAGTTGTAATAACCCATATTTATATCTACTAGGAATCTTGTTTCTCATCTACCCACCATCCTAGAAACAGCTGATTATACATCCAAGTTGTGATAACCCATATTTATATCTACTAGGAATCTTGTTTCTCATCTACCCACCATCCTAGAAACAGCTGATTATACATCCAAGTTGTAATAACCCATATTTATATCTACTAGGAATCTTGTTTCTCATCTACCCACCATCCTAGAAACAGCTGATTATACATCCAAGTTGTGATAACCCATATTTATATCTACTGGGAATCTTGTTTCTCATCTACCCACCATCCTAGAAACAGCTGATTATACATCCAAGTTGTAATAACCCATATTTATATCTACTAGGAATCTTGTTTCTCATCTACCCACCATCCTAGAAACAGCTGATTATACATCCAAGTTGTGATAACCCATATTTATATCTACTGGGAATCTTGTTTCTCATCTACCCACCATCCTAGAAACAGCTGATTATACATCCAAGTTGTAATAACCCATATTTATATCTACTAGGAATCTTGTTTCTCATCTACCCACCATCCTAGAAACAGCTGATTATACATCCAAGTTGTAATAACCCATATTTATATCTACTAGGAATCTTGTTTCTCATCTACCCACCATCCTAGAAACAGCTGATTATACATCCAAGTTGTAATAACCCATATTTATATCTACTAGGAATCTTGTTTCTCATCTATCCACCATCCTAGAAACAGCTGATTATACATCCAAGTTGTGATAACCCATATTTATATCTACTAGGAATCTTGTTTCTCATCTACCCACCATCCTAGAAACAGCTGATTATACATCCAAGTTGTAATAACCCATATTTATATCTACTAGGAATCTTGTTTCTCATCTACCCACCATCCTAGAAACAGCTGATTATACATCCAAGTTGTGATAACCCATATTTATATCTACTAGGAATCTTGTTTCTCATCTACCCACCATCCTAGAAACAGCTGATTATACATCCAAGTTGTGATAACCCATATTTATATCTACTAGGAATCTTGTTTCTCATCTACCCACCATCCTAGAAACAGCTGATTATACATCCAAGTTGTAATAACCCATATTTATATCTACTAGGAATCTTGTTTCTCATCTACCCACCATCCTAGAAACAGCTGATTATACATCCAAGTTGTAATAACCCATATTTATATCTACTAGGAATCTTGTTTCTCATCTACCCACCATCCTAGAAACAGCTGATTATACATCCAAGTTGTAATAACCCATATTTATATCTACTAGGAATCTTGTTTCTCATCTACCCACCATCCTAGAAACAGCTGATTATACATCCAAGTTGTGATAACCCATATTTATATCTACTAGGAATCTTGTTTCTCATCTACCCACCATCCTAGAAACAGCTGATTATACATCCAAGTTGTGATAACCCATATTTATATCTACTAGGAATCTTGTTTCTCATCTACCCACCATCCTAGAAACAGCTGATTATACATCCAAGTTGTGATAACCCATATTTATATCTACTAGGAATCTTGTTTCTCATCTACCCACCATCCTAGAAACAGCTGATTATACATCCAAGTTGTAATAACCCATATTTATATCTACTAGGAATCTTGTTTATCATCTACCCACCATCCTAGAAACAGCTGATTATACATCCAAGTTGTGATAACCCATATTTATATCTACTAGGAATCTTGTTTCTCATCTACCCACCATCCTAGAAACAGCTGATTATACATCCAAGTTGTGATAACCCATATTTATATCTACTAGGAATCTTGTTTCTCATCTACCCACCATCCTAGAAACAGCTGATTATACATCCAAGTTGTAATAACCCATATTTATATCTACTAGGAATCTTGTTTCTCATCTACCCACCATCCTAGAAACAGCTGATTATACATCCAAGTTGTGATAACCCATATTTATATCTACTAGGAATCTTGTTTCTCATCTACCCACCATCCTAGAAACAGCTGATTATACATCCAAGTTGTGATAACCCATATTTATATCTACTAGGAATCTTGTTTCTCATCTACCCACCATCCTAGAAACAGCTGATTATACATCCAAGTTGTAATAACCCATATTTATATCTACTAGGAATCTTGTTTCTCATCTACCCACCATCCTAGAAACAGCTGATTATACATCCAAGTTGTGATAACCCATATTTATATCTACTAGGAATCTTGTTTCTCATCTACCCACCATCCTAGAAACAGCTGATTATACATCCAAGTTGTAATAACCCATATTTATATCTACTGGGAATCTTGTTTCTCATCTACCCACCATCCTAGAAACAGCTGATTATACATCCAAGTTGTAATAACCCATATTTATATCTACTAGGAATCTTGTTTCTCATCTACCCACCATCCTAGAAACAGCTGATTATACATCCAAGTTGTGATAACCCATATTTATATCTACTGGGAATCTTGTTTCTCATCTACCCACCATCCCAGAAACAGCTGATTATACATCCAAGTTGTGATAACCCATATTTATATCTACTGGGAATCTTGTTTCTCATCTACCCACCATCCTAGAAACAGCTGATTATACATCCAAGTTGTGATAACCCATATTTATATCTACTAGGAATCTTGTTTCTCATCTACCCACCATCCTAGAAACAGCTGATTATACATCCAAGTTGTAATAACCCATATTTATATCTACTAGGAATCTTGTTTCTCATCTACCCACCATCCTAGAAACAGCTGATTATACATCCAAGTTGTGATAACCCATATTTATATCTACTAGGAATCTTGTTTCTCATCTACCCACCATCCTAGAAACAGCTGATTATACATCCAAGTTGTGATAACCCATATTTATATCTACTAGGAATCTTGCTTCTCATCTACCCACCATCCTAGAAACAGCTGATTATACATCCAAGTTGTGATAACCCATATTTATATCTACTAGGAATCTTGTTTCTCATCTACCCACCATCCTAGAAACAGCTGATTATACATCCAAGTTGTGATAACCCATATTTATATCTACTAGGAATCTTGCTTCTCATCTACCCACCATCCTAGAAACAGCTGATTATACATCCAAGTTGTGATAACCCATATTTATATCCACTAGGAATCTTGTTTCTCATCTACCCACCATCCTAGAAACAGCTGATTATACATCCAAGTTGTGATAACCCATATTTATATCCACTAGGAATCTTGTTTCTCATCTACCCACCATCCTAGAAACAGCTGATTATACATCCAAGTTGTGATAACCCATATTTATATCCACTAGGAATCTTGTTTCTCATCTACCCACCATCCTAGAAACAGCTGATTATACATCCAAGTTGTGATAACCCATATTTATATCCACTAGGAATCTTGTTTCTCATCTACCCACCATCCTAGAAACAGCTGATTATACATCCAAGTTGTGATAACCCATATTTATATCTACTAGGAATCTTGTTTCTCATCTACCCACCATCCTAGAAACAGCTGATTATACATCCAAGTTGTAATAACCCATATTTATATCTACTAGGAATCTTGTTTCTCATCTACCCACCATCCTAGAAACAGCTGATTATACATCCAAGTTGTAATAACCCATATTTATATCTACTAGGAATCTTGTTTCTCATCTACCCACCATCCTAGAAACAGCTGATTATACATCCAAGTTGTGATAACCCATATTTATATCTACTAGGAATCTTGTTTCTCATCTACCCACCATCCTAGAAACAGCTGATTATACATCCAAGTTGTGATAACCCATATTTATATCTACTAGGAATCTTGCTTCTCATCTACCCACCATCCTAGAAACAGCTGATTATACATCCAAGTTGTGATAACCCATATTTATATCTACTGGGAATCTTGTTTCTCATCTACCCACCATCCTAGAAACAGCTGATTATACATCCAAGTTGTAATAACCCATATTTATATCTACTGGGAATCTTGTTTCTCATCTACCCACCATCCTAGAAACAGCTGATTATACATCCAAGTTGTAATAACCCATATTTATATCTACTAGGAATCTTGTTTCTCATCTACCCACCATCCTAGAAACAGCTGATTATACATCCAAGTTGTAATAACCCATATTTATATCTACTGGGAATCTTGTTTCTCATCTACCCACCATCCTAGAAACAGCTGATTATACATCCAAGTTGTGATAACCCATATTTATATCTACTAGGAATCTTGTTTCTCATCTACCCACCATCCTAGAAACAGCTGATTATACATCCAAGTTGTGATAACCCATATTTATATCTACTGGGAATCTTGTTTCTCATCTACCCACCATCCTAGAAACAGCTGATTATACATCCAAGTTGTAATAACCCATATTTATGTCTACTAGGAATCTTGTTTCTCATCTACCCACCATCCTAGAAACAGCTGATTATACATCCAAGTTGTGATAACCCATATTTATATCTACTAGGAATCTTGTTTCTCATCTACCCACCATCCTAGAAACAGCTGATTATACATCCAAGTTGTGATAACCCATATTTATATCTACTAGGAATCTTGTTTCTTATCTACCCACCATCCTAGAAACAGCTGATTATACATCCAAGTTGTGATAACCCATATTTATATCCACTAGGAATCTTGTTTCTCATCTACCCACCATCCTAGAAACAGCTGATTATACATCCAAGTTGTAATAACCCTTATTTATATCTACTAGGAATCTTGTTTCTCATCTACCCACCATCCTAGAAACAGCTGATTATACATCCAAGTTGTAATAACCCATATTTATATCTACTAGGAATCTTGTTTCTCATCTACCCACCATCCTAGAAACAGCTGATTATACATCCAAGTTGTGATAACCCATATTTATATCTACTGGGAATCTTGTTTCTCATCTACCCACCATCCTAGAAACAGCTGATTATACATCCAAGTTGTGATAACCCATATTTATGTCTACTAGGAATCTTGTTTCTCATCTACCCACCATCCTAGAATCAGCTGATTATACATCCAAGTTGTAATAACCCATATTTATATCTACTGGGAATCTTGTTTCTCATCTACCCACCATCCTAGAAACAGCTGATTATACATCCAAGTTGTAATAACCCATATTTATATCTACTAGGAATCTTGCTTCTCATCTACCCACCATCCTAGAAACAGCTGATTATACATCCAAGTTGTAATAACCCATATTTATATCTACTAGGAATCTTGTTTCTCATCTACCCACCATCCTAGAAACAGCTGATTATACATCCAAGTTGTGAAAACCCATATTTATATCTACTAGGAATCTTGCTTCTCATCTACCCACCATCCTAGAAACAGCTGATTATACATCCAAGTTCAAACAGCCATACAAAAAGTTAGGCAATATTGGTACGTCAGTAGGCCTACTAGAAAAAAATATATTTCCTGAAAATTCTCATTTTGGAAATATTCCTGGGAATATTTCCTGGGAATATTTCCTCAATTATAAATTCCGGGAATTTACCCATCACTACTTGTACCTGTCATCGTTTCATCATCACACGCTTATTGGTATCTTTCCTACCGTAACCTAGCTGTTGATGGGGTCAATCAGCAACATTGAAATACAAGAAATGAAAGGTTAGGCCTATTCTATTAGGTATTTTTGGATAATGGTTTTGAAGCAGGGTTTCCAGTTCCGATTTTTCTTTGTCGTCCGTCACAATTTTTCCAACTGACCAATCACAAGCCAGTATTCACCTGAAACAACTCGACGGTTCACGACATCGTGTCGGTACCAATTTGGTGGCATGATTATTGACTCAACTCCAACTTTCGTCGGCCGAAATTACGATTTCACCGGAAGTTACCTTGCGACTGTGATTTATCTGCTTCCGATTGTTAGGATTTATATCGAGCGATTGGAAAAAAATCAACTCACGAAAATGTCGATTCATCCATACATAAAAACTGCAATTTCAGACATCACCACGCTTTTACAAACACGTTGGTAGATTTGTTTATCCAGAATTGTTTCACCATTAGAAGTAGGCTCAAATTATTTATTCAGGCAGTTCAGGATTTATAACCTGTGTTTCTATGATTACAATTTTGCATGACTTGAGGAAAGTGCATTAATGTTTTATCTGACAGCTCAATTCCTCACATTCAAACAAGCCTGTGACTTTATACGTCAAGAAAACGTTACGGCACAGCCAAATGGAAACAGGCATAACAAAAATCGTACCGATATCGTGTCGGACGACGAAAAAAAATCGTAACTGGAAACCCTGCTTAAGGAGTCGGTCGTTGTCTGTTGTTAAAGAACCATCCCAGTATTGACCTGCAGAACGGAGGGAAACCACGAAAACCGTTTGTCGCTTGCCGTAGCGTAGCGGTAAAGTCAAACCTCCAGATCCATCATTGCTCAAGGGCAAGAGAATAAAAAAACCATCCATCCAGGAAAACCATCCATGCAGGAAAACCATCCATCCAGGAAAACCATCCATCCAGGAAAATTTAACATTGGTCAAATGGGAGTGAGGTGAAAAAAATGTATGGTACAAGCAGGAACACGATGGTTCCAGGAACGCTGCATACCGGTAGAGGTTTCACTGTAGGCCTATGATGCTTCAATACATCTGAGGAGCTTGGCTGATGATTACATGTGTTACATGATTACGTGTGGGTCCTACATCCTATGCTGTACCGATCTGTTCCAAGGTTATGTTAGGTAATCTCTCGCAGGTTTTACAGGTATTTAATGATGGTTAAGTTTGAGTAGCTAGAGTTATGTTTGTGTCAAATGGACATTAAGAATGTGATTTTACTTATCAAATCTCACTCTACCCGACCAAAGACATTACCTCACACCAACCTATAAAAATTACGTACCGGTACTGGTATGGCTTAGATTTACCTTAAACATCATTTTCAAAACAAAGCAACATTCTTATTTAAACATATTACCCGAGGAATTTTACGAGGAGGAGGGAGGGCAGGGAAGTCCGTAATCACAGCACCCTTACGTGTGAGTGAGTGTGTCAAGTAGAAACAAGCGGGTCGGACGAAGTTTGGCTGAATAGGGATCGTGTCATGCAGTCTATGGAAAATAACTCGGGACTGTTAAAGACACTTTCGGTCTTTTAGTTCGTAAAACAAGGAATAACGTATCCAGAAAGTGTTCCGTGTTCAGTATTTGGACCAACAGCATTTTCATAAGCTTGATTGAATTTTTGTAACATAGCTCGCCTCACGATTACCCAAGAATGTTGACGAGCGTATTCGGAACGCATCAAGCTAAACGGCACCTGACCTGCTCGTAAATATGGAGGCCCCGCATATAATAGGCCCAACTAAGATCTGATTATATTTGTGTAGGCCTACTATGAAGACAAAGTCAGTGCCCGAGACACACCCATGGGCCTACACTCCAGCCCGGGCCTGTTTCACAGCTGTATCTTGGCTGGAACTGTGGCCCAACAACTGAATCAGGGCCTGATGGCATCTGTAATTTTGAGGTTATGGTTTAAAAGTGGGCTTAACCACAAACATGTAAAAAGGTTTTCCTGTTGTAATCAGTGTTAAATGCATATTCTAGCCAATCTTATCGTGAACCATCATTGATAAGTACACTTGTAGTGTGACAAACTGCTATGTCATAGCCTAATTAGGCCACCAAGGTTACTCAGTTGACAGGGTCTAATCTGTAGGTAGGCCTATGAGTAGGCCTAGGCTAGGTTTGGGCCCAACTCATTTCTTCCTACTCACTTCGTCTGTTGGACTTTGTCCAGCTTTCTTCTTCACCTCGTTCAGGCTGAGAATATTGCCCGTGTGTATGCATACTTTGCTCACATTTGAGGGTAAATTAGCGAACACTTCTGTCATTATGCACGTGAAATGCAAATCCTAACCTCTCAAGTCCTGTCAAACTTAAGCGACTGTCGAAAGATTAGAGACTACCAGTATCATTAAGTATAGAGGATTAGATAGAGACCCCAACATATTGTCTAAAAGTCAGCCGGTTTTAGAAGTAGTACCCAGAATGAGATACTTGGAGCGCTACGAAACCTGTCGAGTGTTTCGCGCGATTTTGCGGCTCATGAAGGTACTAGAAACTGCCTGACCGACCTGTTCGTATTTGAACAGGAGCGCGAACGAATATTCCGGTTTCACGGCGCCTCTGACAAGCCTTGCGAGCAGTTGTGATGGCTTTGAAATCCAATGAAAATATTAATAGTCGCTTTGCTGGAAACGGTATAATAATAATTAGGCATACTATGGCGACACAGATTAAATAATAAATATCCTTCTCCTAATCCATCCTTCAATAATTTGTTCGTCAAAGGTAGTTATTAATTACGTCAAACCGTCAAGAAAATTATTCAATGTATTTCTGTAATAATCTTAATACGTTGTAAACGTCATCATTATCGTCGTTACAAGTCTATCTATACATGTGATAAAAGCAGGAAATCAAAATACATACATTTTAATAATGGTTACCGTACGTTTGTGTTATGTTTTAAGTCATTAAACACTCATTTGTGATTATATTTGTGTTGACGCCTCGAATCCACGACACACACATATTATCTCTTCAATAGAATCAACTTGCATCACTTGCATTTGAACTAAATAGGCCTAGGAAAATAGACCTGTAATATTCTACCGAATGTCATATATATCAATTGAGAATAAATTGTTATTTCGAAGATCTTTATCAACAGAGGGCTAGCGTAATTTGTATTAATCCCAACTTATACAGATGGCGATAGAATACACGATAATGTTGATAAAAATAAACCGTATTCGACATAGTAGTACATAATGGAATATATCTTATTAGGATTGATTTGTCTTGAATAAAAATGCTTTATGCGAAGCGTGTTCACTTGTTGCGTCTCTAACTGAAATCCTTTCGTAATGTCAAAGTGGTGTCGTGAAGAGATTAATTATATCGACCCGACAAAGAAATGATTGATACGAACCAGGAATCTCTCTCTCTCTCTCTGTCTGTAAAATCTGATAAGGTGTAAACGTCGTCGTGGTCATCACATATAGTCATCATATATAGGGTATGGCAACAGTTGCAATATACATGGGAATAATTATCACGTTTATGTAAATATTAACATTCTTTAAGACCCTTCAACACGTTCTCCATTTATAATGATTATTTGTGTTGGCGCCTCGAATCCAGAAATACGTATAAACAAATTAGGTCACTTTATCGTTTGAATGGCATGTTGTGAACTGACTTGATTATCCACCTGCCAAGCAAACGTTGAAAGCGACCCTTGTTGACAGCCGGGAATGGTCGCGCGATTTCTTCTTATTTTTTTTTCTTATTTTTTCTATCATTTTTTCTCATTTTTTCTCTTTCTTTTTTTTCAATGCCCTTGTTTTTTTCCTTTCATTTTCAATACAGTCGACACATTTTAAAATACTCCTCTTCCTTCAACATTTCCTTATAGTTCCAATGTAGGCCTACTCCATCGTATCAGCCCATATCTTCCATTTCTGTATCTCCCATATCCGATTAAATAATTTTGAAAATTGAAGTAAAAAGGTATGCAATTCAATTACTATAACACTTTTGAATACCATTCACAACTTGCTTTTCCAAAATTATCACATTTGTATTTACAAATTAAAAAAAAATTAATTCAAGCCAATTTTATTTAAAAAAATAATATAATTAGCTCAATAATGAAAATTAAAGTGTGAATTAACAACAAAAACAAATTGAATGATACAAAGAACGGAAATTAAAAACAATTTTCACGAATATGTATGTGTATAGGATATTTGTAATTTAATACGCGTTTGCACATAAAATAGTACCTGCCTGTTGCCGACTGTCAATCAACTACGCACAATACGTACTGGGCAATGTGTCGACTTGGGGTATTATGGGAAGGTGGTATCGCTCGTCCATCTCTCATACCCTTTATGACTGGCGTTTGGGGGTTTCGAACCGTCAAACTTCGTAGCTATTGTTGGGTCGAAACTATCGAGTGTCAGTGGACGTAAATTGGTGAACGTTCGATCGGAACCGGCAAGAGATTGTCGTGTGAAATCGTACGACCCTACCTATATTCAACCTACCTCTTGAAGGTATTTCAAGGAGTAATTTGTTGTAAAAGTTTTCAACTTCAACTAATGGTTGAAAGATGAACACAAGGACCTGTGGTAGCGTGCGATCGTTACACCTTGGAACCTGTTGATCTGTAAAGACACAGCCCATGAGAGTAGTTTCTCAAATCTGTCTTGTCATATGAATGTGTCGATTGTTCGACTTAAATCAAAGACCTAAGTATCTAACTTATCTAACTAAGTTGGATACTGAGGTCTTTGCTTAAATCTTAGTGGCTATTCAGCTCAGTTGGTTAGAGCTATGGGTACGAACCAAGAGGTCCTGGGTTCAAGTCCCAGAATGGTCACATTTTTATGATTTGCCAAAAACGTTCATATATATATATATATATATATATATATATATATATATATATATATATATATATATATATATATATATGTATATATATATATATATATATATATAAATATATATATATATATATATATATTTGTACATATATATATATATATATATATATATAAATATATATATTATATATATATATATATATATATATATA
>CAXFZR010000351.1:0-13780 GCA_964007535.1 Brachyptera risi
TGAATTTGGGTTTTTGAAAGAATCTCCTTCGTTGCACTAAGACGGATCGATCAATCACTGGAGCATATTAACCATTTTACAGGAGATCAGGGTTCGATTGCCGCCATGGTCGACAGTCCTGAACGAGGTTTATTGTGATCTTCCTTTCGTCATTAAAGAGATGTTTCCTTAAGAAAAGGCCACGTACGCTTTCTTTCCACTGACCGTAACAACTTACAAAATCACCTTTCATCTCATTCATCATTCAGTGACGCCAATAAATCTTGACAATCATAGGCCTATGAGTGTATCGTTGAATCCAATATAGATTAATATTTTTCTGTGAAGAAAACGAGATATAGAGAGAGAAATCGTCACCAAATAAACGGTTCTTTCGAAGCACGTGACTATGGTATAAACCCAATTCAATTATCTGAAACGGTCTAGACGTTCAGAGGGGGATACGCAACCTGTGTCCGGGTGTTGTTCATAATGGAGGTTAATTAACCCTCAAGTTATAAGATCCCTTAGACGTCCTCGAACATATTTTGTTGCACACCGTCCTAATAAGACACTTAGTCAAACGGTTGTAGCAGCAACTAAAATATTCGCAACGGATTATTCAAAAGGTATTATTCAATGTATGCATGCATGTGAGATTTTTATATTTCACTTTACTTTTTTCTAACCTTGTGAAGACTTGTTTCCACACTGCATGTATAAACTCACGGAAATGAATTGATACTTCACTTTCTCACAGGTTAGGTGGAAGAACGGTCAGCTGACTAGACCTCACCATTTTTGACTGTACTGACTATACCGATGTTGTTCTTAATCTTATACATGATGAATGAAGACTCAGTATATTCTTACTATTATTATTATTATATTATAAGTAATGGCATCTGATTATCATGTGGATATTTAACCTTCCCTGATGACGTCATTATTTGCTAGGTATCCGTACTGCGGCAGTGAGTGATAAATATACTGACCGCTCGACTTTATTATACTACAATTCATTAGATCGTTCACTAGATCATTAGTTATTGGAATCATTCTTTGTCGACTCCCAATCAATTACTAACAAACATTGGATCATTGATTTATCTCAACCTCAAAATAATCTGATTCATCTCTTATAAATAGCTATCATCGCCATCCATCCTACAGCATGCCTAAAATGTTTAACCAGCGTTACTTCTTTGATCATATTAGACCTCTGGTTTCAATATACGAGGTGGTCACAAAGTCTGAACATATTAGCTGATACTAATGTCAGTAATGTGCATATAGTCGTTGTATGTGTATAAACAGTCAAACACATTACTAATCATCCTAAATGTAGACCTATCCACACTTTTTTCCTACCCGATGTTCTGAATTTCGATGTACAAAATTAGGTTGTAGCAGTAGGCCTATCCACATGACGATCATATAGGCTACTATTATTTTGAAGTGGGACGTGTGGCTAGAACGCTGAACCGTCATTAAGAAGACAGGGTTCGATTCCTGCCATGGTCCTTCATCCTGACAGAGATTTTCGGTGATTTCCCTCTGTAGTTCGGGTGTATACTGGAATGGTTCCTTCATATTAGGTATCAACAGTCTCCTTTCCGTCATTCCAACATACGTATAGGACAAATTACTAGCACTATACTGATCTACACACTACAATGAAATAAATTGAAGAATCTGTTAGGTATTGAGAAGATCTGTGTATCTCCAGAGTTACAATCATCATTCAACAATTACTACCAACATGTTAATATAATGTTGTGCTCAATTTATTCTTGAGATTTTGCTCGTACCTCTCACACACGATGGCGTTTGACAGTATTGTTTGTCCAAGCTGTGAATTTACGAAACGAAACTGTTGGCTAGAAAGACACGAATGACAGAACTCGCTGATTGGGTTTTAGCAATTCGAAAGATCAATACTAATGTTGTGTTTTCGTGTTCTAGTTAACGCCTAAGGAAACTCTCCCCCCCCCCCCATTCCTAGACGAACATATAGAATTCCAGTATATATATATATATATATATATATATATATATATATATATTTAGGCATATACATATTAATTAATCAATATATATATATATATATATATATATATATATATATATATATATATATATATATATATATATATGTATATATATATATATATATATATATATATATATATATATATATATATATATAAATATATATATATATATATATATATATATATATATATATATATATATATATATATAAATATATGTATATATATATATATATATATATATATATATATATATATATATATATATATATATATATATATATATATATATATATATATATATATATATATATATATATATATATATATATATATATATATATATATATATATATATATATATATATATATATATATATATATATATATATATATATATATATATATATATATATATATATATATAGATATATAAATATATATATATATGTATTATATCATTATCCTTATGATCGAAAACAGAATTACACTTCTCAGAACAGTGAAATGTTCGAAGCCGCAGTAATTCTCTCTACAATTACCGGAATTTTCACAATTATTCAATTGAGCGTCGTTTTTCTCTGGTGGGTACAAGCACAGCCATTCTAATTCTATGATAGAAGAAGCTCCCAGATCGAAATACGTAATATGCTCTCCATCTTCTTCCAATTGTCCATACGTTACCTAATTTATTAATTATTACGTGTATAATTCATTGTATTTATTCAGTATGCATATGTTTTCATCATTTGACGATTAGCAGTCGTTTGCACGATACGACATTATTATTTGCATACTAGCTCAAGAAAAATTGAATACATACTGGTCACATGCATTCAGTCCTATAGGCTCGGAATCCAGATTGAACAATTAAATCAACATCATAAATGAATCAAAGTTATTGAACAATTAATAATTTGTATTTGAAATCCATAATGCATTTGACTGAATTTCATGTATGCTCTCATTACAGGGTCACAGATAAATGATTCAAAAGTGTGTCACCAGCGAATCATTTCTCATGATATTTTTTTTCTGGAAAATATCGAAACCGTGAAAATTCGATGAGAGGAAGGTGACAAGCAAGCGAGTCGTGTCGAGTCATAAAATTGACAACTTTCAGGAGTAAGGGTCCAGATCGTCTGAGATAGAATATTGGGGGACTTGAAACATTTACCTCCTCGAAGCATCCGAACAACTTGACGCGGTATGGGGGCTTGCGTGACCCTGTGATCTTCAAAGCTGTCGTCGGGAGCGATCTATCTGCTTCCAGCAGGGTCACCTATGGCGATAAGGTCTGTGTGAGGGTTCAGACTATAACCTAGGACCGTCTCGGTCGAGTGGAAGCAGACGGGAGTATATGAAGAGAGAACTGAGCGTTAGTTATTCATTCACACTCATCGTCTTACTTTTCCTCATCTGCCCTTAGTTTTCTCTCCCATGTCTTATTTCCCCATGTGCTCAAATCATCCACATGTCGGAAAATGAGAATGTAGGAAAGCATTGATAATACTCTCAGATTTAGAATATATTTCATGTATATATGTATGAAATTGAGTGTGAAGGTAGTATAGTTTGAAGTGTTTCTATTTCATAGTTTTGAAATTCATATATTCACTTGTTATAGTTAATGATAATTCATTTATCCGTTTCTAGCTAAACAAGCCATTCATAATTATGATTTTATGAATGGTTGGTCGGTTCGAATTTGTATACTGTTTTGTTCACATATATTTATATTTCATCCATTTCGTTTATATTAATTGTACTTTAGCAACGTTCATGTTATTGGATGAGAGATAACGAGCCCTTTCATCCAACTCTTATGGAGCTTGTCTGCATGTGTTTTTTACGCACTGCACAGGTCGCACTGTTTGACTGGTAAACATGAAACTTTCTTAAGACACGTGGACTTATCCAACTTGGAAGTGGATAATTTTTTTCGGCCAAGTTGATCAGTCTTTTTTTTGAGAAAATCCATCGAACATTTTTTGAAAACCTCACAAAAGATTTGCTAGGCCAGGCGGAAAAGTTGAAGAACTCTTTTGATTTTTTTTTCATTGACGATAAATATATATAAGATGACAATATCATAAATTTCCACTGAGATCGGACCGGGAGCTTTGAATGAAATAATTATCCAATGAAATGAATTTTCATCCAATATAGCTAGAGATAGTGATTATTATTTTTCCTGTATCCAGCGCTCAGTGATGAACGGCTTTGTGGACTTGACATTTTCCACCAAGGTGAGTAGTCTTCGAGTTGTCTCCATACAAATATCTCGCTTACAGAGCATATGCTGCATTTCCAGTCTTTATTGGTTGAACGATAGCAAAGCCTTCCACCCCACTCTTTTGGTGCTTCGTCTGTTTCTTTTTTTGTACGCACTGCACATGTCGCACGGTTTGACAAACCGACATTCAACTTGTGTGGCATTCAGAATCATCCAACTTGGAATTTAATAGTTTTGGGGTCAAACCATCGCAAAATTTGGAAACTCCTTGACAATTTGGCCGGGAGGGAAAATATGAAAAATTCTTTCCAAAAAAACTCAAATTTGAACAGAATGTGAACACATGCTGGATGAACATCATTTCAGATTTCTATTCCAATTGAACCGGTCATTCTGGAAAAAAAGTTTCAACTTCATCAGATAGCTGC
Source organism: Brachyptera risi (assembly GCA_964007535.1). NCBI lineage: Eukaryota > Metazoa > Arthropoda > Insecta > Plecoptera > Taeniopterygidae > Brachyptera > Brachyptera risi. The sequence goes on from CAXFZR010000351.1 coordinate 4,698, forward strand.
ATGGAGATGGCAATTCAGAACAATATGTCACCATGTTTCACGGCTTTCTAGACTTGATGGATTCCTAGTCGAGGTGTGTATAGATTTATCGAATTTGTTTTATGCAAGTCAAGATGTGTGAAGTGAAGTGAAGCTTTTACCATATTGTATTAATCCGTGTTAATCAACAGGTTGGGTTGAATGGAGAACGTTGTGAATTATGAGGTGAGATTGTGATGGTTCCAAAATCAAAGTGTATGGAACTTTTGAGTAGCCTACTTTGTGAAAATATTCTGCACATCTGACAACGCAGTCAGAAGTTGGTAATATCTTTTATTCAGAAAATATTTGTCATTTTTCGTAGATAGTTGGCCACAAATAACATGATTAATACTGATAGACATTATTATTATTTTTATTTATTTTGATACACAATACATTATAATATACATGAGTTTTAAATGCAGTGTACCGCTGGTGGTAAAAAAAGAGCAAGCCCCGTAACAACATGTGCCTTACCACCACAGCATGAACTAAAATAACTACATTAACAAACTGGAATAATAAAATATAACATTTACGGATTCGAAAATTAAAAGAAAATAACATATTGGAGTAATACAATGAAAAAAATATATATACATATCATTATAAAAAACAAAAAAATAAATTAAAAAAGATGAATGCACACAGTCATGTGGGGCCAACTTCATTTAGGGCCTTCACGTAGTAAGTCTGCTCTCAATAACATTTTGAATTTGGAAATATCATCTTCTTGACGGAATTTGTATTCAATTTGATTGTAAAGGTTTATAGAACTGATGTAAAAACCATTCTGGTATTGCTGAGTTCGAGCAAAAGGTGTTAATATTGGAGGACAGCTACTATTCAATCTAGTTGATGCTGTGTTATCATTTACCATCAACAATATAATGATAATTTAATAATATTACTAAATAATGATAGATGATCATTTGCACAAATTACAAACTTTGCTCAACAGATTATTCTATATAGTATATACCAGTATTTTACCATCTCACTTTTATTAGGGACTAATAATCTATTATCTTATAATTATTATCTTCTATTAATTTCGAACAACCTCTTCTGAAATCTTCTGGTTTGTTCACATCTCCTATTTGTTCGGGTATCCTGTTATATATTCTCATACTTTTTGTATGAATCGAAATATCTTTAAAGTTATTTCCACGTCCACTGAATTCTGCACAAGATTTATCTCCAAGATTTAAATTGATCGTACTGAACTCTGATTTGTTACAGAAGTATTCAGAGGTATACCTTTTGAATATCCTCAACATAAATGTCAACATATCCATACAGAATTATTATCTGTTCAACAGTCATCCAAGCTGAGGTTTCACACATCTTTTTAATCCAATTGTGTACCGTCTCACTATCGGAACGCATTCTGAACCTTTTGCATTGCTTCAAATTCATTTTTCGACAATGGAAATTAAATTACAGTTAATTTAAATACAGTAGTCTATATATGGATATACAATTGATTGGTATATTTTCACTCTTATTCCTCTTTTCAGACAATGGGTCAACCATCTTAGTACTCCAAATTTCCTTGCAACCTTTACAGAGTATAACCTTTACAGTTGCCATTCCCTTTCACCTTCACACTGGAACTAGCATCCAGTATTTCTCCAAGATATTTCATTTCATGTACAATTCCAATGTTCACTTTCTCAACAGTTATTTTTCATTGTTATTGCTTTTTTATGTCCAATTCTTGGTGGACTGATCACCAATTCTCTTGTTTTGTTGGCATTATTATTGAGTTTGTTCATTACTAGCCATTTCTCTATTTCTTTTAATTGCAGGTTCACAGTAATTTTTGCCTCCTCTATATCAAGACCACTCTAATATACGAGAACATCATCCGCATATATTGAACTTTACATTTATCTAGATCATTACATATACCATTGATGAAAATATTGGATGAGAAAGGTTCCAATACTGATCCTTGAAGTACTCCATGATCACAATCTCTCGATGATAAGTCGTACTATCAAATTTCACAATTTGTTATCCTCATATACAAATACGAGTTAATCCACTCAATAATTTTGCCTCTAGAACCACTTATCTTCATCTTACGTGTCACGGTCAACTGTTTCAGAAGCTCTTCGTGAATCTATAAATGCAGTAATAATTATTTCATTTTCACTCAAGTTGAACCGCCACTGATTTACAACAGACTGGATAGCTGCTTCACAACTATGATTAGACCTGAAACCTGATTGTCTGTCCATCACTATTCTATTTGCTGAAGTGAATTCTTCAAATTGTTCCTTCACCACATACTCAAGTAATTCAACTACCACCGAAAGCATATTTATCGGTCCATGGTTTCCACTGTCTAAGAGTGTTGAAACTTTTAAGTATCTGCTGGTATTATGATAGACACTTTTGAACTTTCAGGAACTATTTCGTTCAGTGAGGATTCATCAATTATATGTGTAGGGTAGTTTTTGATGATTTGCCATGAAACTTTCAATATTTGGCCTAATATTCCATCTCCAGAAAAAATGGCATGTTTTAATAATAAACTTTTTCCACATTAACTTTCTGAAAATTATGAATCTTATCGTCATGTCATATAGATTTGATCTTGACATGATCTATAGCCTTTGCGCAATCTTAATTCTTCATCATACTTAACGTTATTTCCACGATACTATCTATTGAGAAATCATTAAACTCCTCAGCAACTTTCCGTCTTGACTCATTTCGAAGTTGTTAGAGAAACATCCGTAGCGGTCACATATCCGCAAATGCGGCCTTTTCTCAGTTAATGAAGATATTTATAAATATACATGATTATATAATCATACATATATATATATATATATATATATATATATATATATATATATATATATATATATATATATATATATATATATATATATATATATATATATATTTATTTATATGAGATTACATGACTTTCTGTTGAAAAGTACAGCACGTGATGTTGATATAATGGATATATATATATATATATATATATATATATATATATATATATATATATATATATATATATATATATATATATATATATATATATATATGTATATATATATATATATATATATATATATATATATATATATATATATATTCGATTTGAACTATTATTCACATTCATTTCTCACTACTTACCAGATTCAATGATTTCCAGTTTTATTCCTTTCTCAAGGTTTATTTTGACAGTATAGTAAGTAGATCCGTTGGGACTGCCGGGCCTACACTAACTTTCAGTGAAAATTTCTATTTCACCCTTTAGTTCCTCCTCCCTATTCACCCGAAAAAACCTTTAACCTAGCTGCAAAGCAATGGATAACCTCTTTATTCTCAGCGCACGGTCTCAAATTGTATTATGTCAAAACTTTTTTCACCTTCTACACACTCTTGTAGTTTCATCGTGCTGACATAGCAATGAAAGATTCATGATATCTTCTCTGTTGGTCGATGTTCGTAGATGAGAATTAGAACGGTAATGTGAATGTATTGTTTGATACTATGAAATATGTAGTTATCAATAGAATATTATGTTATTGAATTATGTAATATTATCTAATATTATGTATGGTTGAAATAGTTTCCGACAGAACCATATTAAATAAAAATATAATCCAGCAAACCAGAACGAATACTCTTCAAACATGATGGCAAAACATAAAGTTTGATTAGGGGATATTACAAATGAATTTTAATTCATGAGCTCAAAATAATGATGTAAATATTTGATATAATATGCTTCATTCTATAATATCATGGGTGGTTATATTCACACAGACAGTTCCACGCTTTCAGTTGAGAAGTGAAATATCTTGTCATTTTTTTGCGTACATTCCCCATGCTTATGCGCCAGTCAAGCGAAGAGAGATGTAGCTCTATATATATTATTATTTTGAGTGTCGTACGTATCTGAAAGGTCGTTGCTTTTGACTCTTTATCCTTGTTTCTCTTGTAATTAAATCATGGAAGATAAATCATTTTGTCAGCTGATCGGTCAAACCATGTCAAAATGTTATTACAGTATGCCATGGAAAGATAATATACTTATTTTGAAACACGTTACAAGGAGAATATAGACTGGGAGGAAGGTTGCATACTGATACATTGGAACCTCGATTACCATGAAAAAAATTAAACCATAATTCTTGTTAATATATAAATTATCAGAACCTCATAACTATTTATTGTTCATCGGAAATTCTTATTTTCGAAGTACTTATAGCGACGTGTTCCTTTACTAATCCATTTACACAATCATGTAATCATTCTTATAACTCAACATTGACGGCAAAAAATTGATTGAATTTTTGTGATTGATCTACAGGATAATTGATTTTTTTCTTGGAATAAAATAAGTGAATACTGTAGGGCCACACTGCACTGCATGAAAATGAATGGTCCTGGATTAACGAAAGTAGAATTTTTTGTATACATTGTTCGCTTTACAGGTAGGGAAAATTTGACTGATCTGTATACAAGATTGCACCCACATTTGGACCAACCTCAAGAACGTTGGTGTGAACTTTATTCCAGTTGTCTCACAATAATTCTGATGGAACTATTTCTACAACATAACATTTGTTCGTATACTATAATTCACACTTCAATATTCATACATCTTTTGTACCAGTATATTACAACCTTGCGTGTATTTTGTTTAGGTATTAGTGTATTCATTGTTATTACATTCACATTTATTTTTATTGCAGCGTGTTTACTTGTGTTGTATTTGTATTGTACTGTGTTCATATTTATTCATTTGTATTGTATCATATCCTAGAGAGTATTATTAGTTTATTCCACAGTCAAACCCTCAGTGGGTTTTGTGGACACTAAAGATTAAAAAATGTCTTGTAATGATGTAAATTTATTGGATGAAAATTTAAAAAAAAATTATCTTCAATATTTATTCACGTTGGAATTGAATTAATTGTTAATTGTTAACCAAGAGGTGAGATAAGATGAAGACGGATAAAATATATTACAAAATCAAAGATTTTTTCCAAAGATACAGTCCGACTTCCCGTGAAAACTTTTCATCGATATTCGTTGCCATATAGCAGAGGCCGGTATCATCATTCAGCTATTGTGATGGAAGACGATGAGACAACGCTCTAGTATTGTATATGTTTACTCACCAACCATTCATATTCCTTCTTTCATCAATATAGAGATAGCAAATATGTATATACATGTATTGTGTGAGACTCAACCAACTTAATTATAAATATGAGGCCATTACGTTGTTGCAGCGATTTATGAACGTAAATAGTAAATAGTGACTCTTCATAGGATTGATGATCTCCATTCTCATCAGAGTCATACGGTTATTTCAAGGTCATTACAATTCAATTAACACGAGGGGAGAAACCGTTTTTACAGCAGAGACTTTTTGAATATAGGACTACCTATGTTGAACACATTATAAACGATTATAAAATGACAATACAATGATAAAATAGAATGTCACTAAAGACTAAACTGAGCCCAACCTAATATACTATAGCGTTTAGCCAACGTACCAATCCAGCCTTAATCCAAAATTACACAATTATTTCATACAACATCGTGTAGTATGGACCATTTTTAATCTCATTTATGAACTTTGCATCCAAATATGCATCGTAGCCCGCAAGCTCAGCATATCATTATACATAATTTTGTGCTCAGCAGTCTAGAGTATAGAATAAAAATATGCTTCCTAGATATTCCACGCTCATGGAATAACAAAACTGAAATCTGTTTGCACACCTCCATTACCCTCGTCAATGTCTGCTATTAGTAAGTACCTCTTCCGACCGCTGCGGGCGCGGGTCAGGGGTTGGGCGGTGGCTAATCACAATCCAAGCTTGCAAGATTGTCGCGCTTTCTAGCGTTCGGAATTTACCTTATGTGATTAATTTTTTTTTTTTTTTTTTTTTTTTTAATAACATCGAAACTTGGTACAAAATCATTGTTCCCCAATTAAGGCTTAGGATGAAAAGTAGCATCGTTTGGACGGGGCACCACAAGGGCGATCTTACCACCCCATTTTAATTATTTAAAACCAATGAACTTCAACACCAGGACTGCGCAGTTGGTGACCATAACTTTCCGCCGCAAATAACAGATATGCTTATATACATTCTATTGAATGCACCTCTTTGTATTACGTTTGCAATTTGAGAATTTTGTGCAAGTTATGTTCGGAGATAATCAATGACAAAATACTCACAATTGGATTACGTAGACCCATATTATTAGAAAAAAGTGTTTGTGCAATCTTCTGTCAAAATATAGGACACAAATAGAGATATAATTGAATAATGAAGATGTAAGTGAGAGGAGATTTAATTTCACGTACAAAAATATAAAGTATATCGATTTCATTTTTTTTTTGTGAGCGTTTAATAAAATTACTTACAATTGAATTACGTAGGCTTATATGATCAGAGAAGAAGTGTTCGTGCAATCTTCTTGCAAAATATAGGTCACAAATAGAAACATAATTGAATAATAAAGATGTGAGTGAGAAAAGATTCAATTTCACGTATGAAAATATAAAATATACCGATTTTTTGTGAGTCTTGCATTTCGAACGGAGAATCGTGAGACTTTTTCCCTATATACGCATTCAACTGGCATGATGGGGAAGAATCAGTTCAACATGAAATTTCTGAGATGAATAAGATGAACATACTCAAAAACTGATAAATATAGGCCTATACCGGAGAAAGAAAATATTATTCGAAAAAGTATTTTCATAAAAACATTTTTGATGTCATGAAATTGATCGTTTCTAATCATGAAAGGTTCCTTATGAATGACATCAGTCGGTTCGAAAAGAATATAGATAATTATTATTCAAGATATTTTCACACCCCATCGCTCTTCTTATGGCCATCTGAAGTGCATCAACTTGACCCCTTCACATATGAAATGTTCATTTTCTCTGAAGTTATTGGAATGTTCTCGTTTAGTGCTAAAATGTGCTGCCAAAAAAATCGTTTTGTGCTGCCATCATTTTTTAATTGACCCAATTTCAATGTGGAGAGGGGGGGCAAGTTCTTGCCAGCCCCCTCACATTTCAAATGTATTTTGAAATTTTAAAGGAATACCATATTTAGTTTGATGGCGGGGGTGATCAAAATAAATGTGGAATAAAAATTAAACGGTAGCACCAACGAAAAATCACCCGACAGCAAATTTCAGCACAAAACGTGCGCATTGCAATAGCTTCAGAAAAAATACACATTTCAACTTGACAAGTCCAATGTAAGGACACCAAGTGGTCTTGTCTATTATGGCGTTTCCGTTGTATTTATAATTATCATATGAAATTACTGTAGCAATACATGTGATGATGTTATTTAAAACAATAATTATCAATTTATTATTACAGTAAGGACAAAGCATTGTGGATAGAAACATATTACAACTTGAAAAGTACTGTTCTTCAGATTTCCATCGTTCTTTGGCAGTAATTGTTGACCGTATGGGTCCGACCATACAGAAGTCCGATAGTGAAATAAGATTTTCAAGACAAATTATGTTTATAATAACCTTATATGTCACATCAATAAGAAGTCAAGGTTAGCTCGAAGTGAGGAGTTTTAACAGTCAGAGGCAAAACCCATAATTCTGCGTGATTTGAGGACTGCTCGTCATACGTTGCACTCTCAACCAATAAATATGGTAAGCAATTCCTACAAATCTTCACATTAATCTATCCTGTCTTCTCCTACCACCTAGCGGTGAAGGTATGAACTCACATCCACTAGTAATAGAGCGAGATACTATCAGATGGCCCCACAATGCTGACAATGGACAGACATGCTGGCCGCGTCGTTTTGAATATCTCGAAGAGTCTTGAACTTTCGAGGAAATAATTGAAAATCAATGTATGAGTGATATAATTCAAATATTACCAGAGATATCTATGAAGAACAATAACACGTACTTTATTTCAAAATTGAGCCCAGTTGATTGGGTTGATCAGTTTTTTCAGGTGTTTCATTACTTCTTAATAATCTTTTTCAATAAAATAAGTGTGTCCAGTCTTTTTGTTCAGCTTTACCAGATGGAAAAAAATATGTTTTTTCACTTTGAAGAAAACAGTTGAAGTCTTTCGGAAATATTTTAAAAATTAGTTTTGGTTGAGCTTCAATTTTGTACAGAGTTGGTATAAGCAGAAAATAGTTGTGAATAAATACTATGATCCAAAAATAGTTCGAATAAAACCATGTTTTGAAACCTATTATGATCCAATCCATGTTGTTTTTTTGACAGAGGAGGTATGTGGATATAAACGATTCCAAAATTCGAACTACCCGCATTTGTATCTTGTATTTTGTCATAACCAGATCAACATTCTGTGTATTGGATATTTGTCGTTAATCTTGATTATTGTTTGCCCAATGACCCCACCGACAGGCTAACAGCTATTTTATTTGATAGTAAAAATGAACACATGATGATGAATCTTCAAAATGATGGTAGGTGGAAGGACGCTGCAAAAATGCAAGACTCGATCCTACGCCCAACGATGAGTTCAGCCTTTGAAGTCGACTGAGGTCTGAAGGATGGCTTGAATCTGAATAGAATCATGATAGGTCTAATGTTTTGTCAGATATTATTACTCTAAGAATGACAGGATAGATATTCGAAACAATAATTATCCCTCTCCCTCACCCTTCCCACATACCTCATTGAATTGAATTAAAATATATAATTAATAATGTATACCTATATTGAAATTAGAGAGATGAAGCGGCCAAATACCCGTGTGTTAGTAGTGTGATATAAGGGGCATTGAATCCCAATCTCTTAACGTGAGTACAAGTATGTCTGTACGCGTTGTCGATTCTCATAGATGCATCAGGATTCGACGTTGATCCACAATCATTGCCATTGAAATGATAATTTATGACTAATATAGGAATTTTCCGACGCAATGACTCACCGGCTTGGACATATCCCAGGCAGCCCTAGTATAACAATGGTGGGGTCAGCTCCACCCCACCACACCCTGACATCGTTGGATGACGAGTTCGAATCGATAT
>CAXFZR010000352.1:0-22500 GCA_964007535.1 Brachyptera risi
GTCAGACCTAGCTGTTGGTCAATGCCATGGTTCAACTGACGTGTCACGATACAACGCATGGCAAGTCAGACCTAGCTGTTGGTCAATGCCATGGTTCAACTGACGTGTCACGATACAACGCATGGCAAGTCAGACCTAGCTGTTGGTCAATGCCATGGTTCAACTGACGTGTCACGATACAACGCATGGCAAGTCAGACCTGGCTGTTGGTCAATGCCATGGTTCAACTGACGTGTCACGATACAACGCATGGCAAGTCAGACCTAGCTGTTGGTCAATGCCATGGTTCAACTGACGTGTCACGATACAACGCATGGCAAGTCAGACCTAGCTGTTGGTCAATGCCATGGTTCAACTGACGTGTCACGATACAACGCATGGCAAGTCAGACCTAGCTGTTGGTCAATGCCATGGTTCAACTGACGTGTCACGATACAACGCATGGCAAGTCAGACCTAGCTGTTGGTCAATGCCATGGTTCAACTGACGTGTCACGATACAACGCATGGCAAGTCAGACCTAGCTGTTGGTCAATGCCATGGTTCAACTGACGTGTCACGATACAACGCATGGCAAGTCAGACCTAGCTGTTGGTCAATGCCATGGTTCAACTGACGTGTCACGATACAACGCATGGCAAGTCAGACCTAGCTGTTGGTCAATGCCATGGTTCAACTGACGTGTCACGATACAACGCATGGCAAGTCAGACCTAGCTGTTGGTCAATGCCATGGTTCAACTGACGTGTCACGATACAACGCATGGCAAGTCAGACCTAGCTGTTGGTCAATGCCATGGTTCAACTGACGTGTCACGATACAACGCATGGCAAGTCAGACCTAGCTGTTGGTCAATGCCATGGTTCAACTGACGTGTCACGATACAACGCATGGCAAGTCAGACCTAGCTGTTGGTCAATGCCATGGTTCAACTGACGTGTCACGATACAACGCATGGCAAGTCAGACCTAGCTGTTGGTCAATGCCATGGTTCAACTGACGTGTCACGATACAACGCATGGCAAGTCAGACCTAGCTGTTGGTCAATGCCATGGTTCAACTGACGTGTCACGATACAACGCATGGCAAGTCAGACCTAGCTGTTGGTCAATGCCATGGTTCAACTGACGTGTCACGATACAACGCATGGCAAGTCAGACCTAGCTGTTGGTCAATGCCATGGTTCAACTGACGTGTCACGATACAACGCATGGCAAGTCAGACCTAGCTGTTGGTCAATGCCATGGTTCAACTGACGTGTCACGATACAACGCATGGCAAGTCAGACCTAGCTGTTGGTCAATGCCATGGTTCAACTGACGTGTCACGATACAACGCATGGCAAGTCAGACCTAGCTGTTGGTCAATGCCATGGTTCAACTGACGTGTCACGATACAACGCATGGCAAGTCAGACCTAGCTGTTGGTCAATGCCATGGTTCAACTGACGTGTCACGATACAACGCATGGCAAGTCAGACCTAGCTGTTGGTCAATGCCATGGTTCAACTGACGTGTCACGATACAACGCATGGCAAGTCAGACCTAGCTGTTGGTCAATGCCATGGTTCAACGACGTGTCACGACAAGTCAGACCTAGCTGTTGGTCAATGCCATGGTTCAACTGACGTGTCACGATACAACGCATGGCAAGTCAGACCTAGCTGTTGGTCAATGCCATGGTTCAACTGACGTGTCACGATACAACGCATGGCAAGTCAGACCTAGCTGTTGGTCAATGCCATGGTTCAACTGACGTGTCACGATACAACGCATGGCAAGTCAGACCTAGCTGTTGGTCAATGCCATGGTTCAACTGACGTGTCACGATACAACGCATGGCAAGTCAGACCTAGCTGTTGGTCAATGCCATGGTTCAACTGACGTGTCACGATACAACGCATGGCAAGTCAGACCTAGCTCTTGGTCAATGCCATGGTTCAACTGACGTGTCACGATACAACGCATGGCAAGTCAGACCTAGCTGTTGGTCAATGCCATGGTTCAACTGACGTGTCACGATACAACGCATGGCAAGTCAGACCTAGCTGTTGGTCAATGCCATGGTTCAACTGACGTGTCACGATACATCGCATGGCAAGTCAGACCTAGCTGTTTGTCAATGCCATGGTTCAACTGACGTGTCACGATACAACGCATGGCAAGTCAGACCTAGCTGTTGGTCAATGCCATGGTTCAACTGACGTGTCACGATACAACGCATGGCAAGTCAGACCTAGCTGTTGGTCAATGCCATGGTTCAACTGACGTGTCACGATACAACGCATGGCAAGTCAGACCTAGCTGTTGGTCAATGCCATGGTTCAACTGACGTGTCACGATACAACGCATGGCAAGTCAGACCTAGCTGTTGGTCAATGCCATGGTTCAACTGACGTGTCACGATACAACGCATGGCAAGTCAGACCTAGCTGTTGGTCAATGCCATGGTTCAACCGACGTGTCACGACAAGTCAGACCTAGCTGTTGGTCAATGCCATGGTTCAACTGACGTGTCACGATACAACGCATGGCAAGTCAGACCTAGCTGTTGGTCAATGCCATGGTTCAACTGACGTGTCACGATACAACGCATGGCAAGTCAGACCTAGCTGTTGGTCAATGCCATGGTTCAACTGACGTGTCACGATACAACGCATGGCAAGTCAGACCTAGCTGTTGGTCAATGCCATGGTTCAACTGACGTGTCACGATACAACGCATGGCAAGTCAGACCTAGCTGTTGGTCAATGCCATGGTTCAACTGACGTGTCACGATACAACGCATGGCAAGTCAGACCTAGCTGTTGGTCAATGCCATGGTTCAACTGACGTGTCACGATACAACGCATGGCAAGTCAGACCTAGCTGTTGGTCAATGCCATGGTTCAACTGACGTGTCACGATACAACGCATGGCAAGTCAGACCTAGCTGTTGGTCAATGCCATGGTTCAACTGACGTGTCACGATACAACGCATGGCAAGTCAGACCTAGCTGTTGGTCAATGCCATGGTTCAACTGACGTGTCACGATACAACGCATGGCAAGTCAGACCTAGCTGTTGGTCAATGCCATGGTTCAACTGACGTGTCACGATACAACGCATGGCAAGTCAGACCTAGCTGTTGGTCAATGCCATGGTTCAACTGACGTGTCACGATACAACGCATGGCAAGTCAGACCTAGCTGTTGGTCAATGCCATGGTTCAACTGACGTGTCACGATACAACGCATGGCAAGTCGGACCTAGCTGTTGGTCAATGCCATGGTTCAACTTACGTGTCACGATACAACGCATGGCAAGTCAGACCTAGCTGTTGGTCAATGCCATGGTTCAACTGACGTGTCACGATACAACGCATGGCAAGTCAGACCTAGCTGTTGGTCAATGCCATGGTTCAACTGACGTGTCACGATACAACGCATGGCAAGTCAGACCTAGCTGTTGGTCAATGCCATGGTTCAACTGACGTGTCACGATACAACGCATGGCAAGTCGGACCTAGCTGTTGGTCAATGCCATGGTTCAACTGACGTGTCACGATACAACGCATGGCAAGTCAGACCTAGCTGTTGGTCAATGCCATGGTTCAACTGACGTGTCACGATACAACGCATGGCAAGTCAGACCCAGCTGTTGGTCAATGCCATGGTTCAACTGACGTGTCACGATACAACGCATGGCAAGTCAGACCTAGCTGTTGGTCAATGCCATGGTTCAACTGACGTGTCACGATACAACGCATGGCAAGTCAGACCTAGCTGTTGGTCAATGCCATGGTTCAACTGACGTGTCACGATACAACGCATGGCAAGTCAGACCTAGCTGTTGGTCAATGCCATGGTTCAACTGACGTGTCACGATACAACGCATGGCAAGTCAGACCTAGCTGTTGGTCAATGCCATGGTTCAACTGACGTGTCACGATACAACGCATGGCAAGTCAGACCTAGCTGTTGGTCAATGCCATGGTTCAACTGACGTGTCACGATACAACGCATGGCAAGTCAGACCTAGCTGTTGGTCAATGCCATGTTTCAACTGACGTGTCACGATACAACGCATGGCAAGTCAGACCTAGCTGTTGGTCAATGCCATGGTTCAACTGACGTGTCACGATACAACGCATGGCAAGTCAGACCTAGCTGTTGGTCAATGCCATGGTTCAACTGACGTGTCACGATACAACGCATGGCAAGTCAGACCTAGCTGTTGGTCAATGCCATGGTTTTACTGACGTGTCACGATACAACGCATGGCAAGTCAGACCTAGCTGTTGGTCAATGCCATGGTTCAACTGACGTGTCACGATACAACGCATGGCAAGTCAGACCTAGCTGTTGGTCAATGCCATGGTTCAACTGACGTGTCACGATACAACGCATGGCAAGTCAGACCTGGCTGTTGGTCAATGCCATGGTTCAACTGACGTGTCACGATACAACGCATGGCAAGTCAGACCTAGCTGTTGGTCAATGCCATGGTTCAACTGACGTGTCACGATACAACGCATGGCAAGTCAGACCTAGCTGTTGGTCAATGCCATGGTTCAACTGACGTGTCACGATACAACGCATGGCAAGTCAGACCTAGCTGTTGGTCAATGCCATGGTTCAACTGACGTGTCACGATACAACGCATGGCAAGTCAGACCTAGCTGTTGGTCAATGCCATGGTTCAACTGACGTGTCACGATACAACGCATGGCAAGTCAGACCTAGCTGTTGGTCAATGCCATGGTTCAACTGACGTGTCACGATACAACGCATGGCAAGTCAGACCTAGCTGTTGGTCAATGCCATGGTTCAACTGACGTGTCACGATACAACGCATGGCAAGTCAGACCTAGCTGTTGGTCAATGCCATGGTTCAACTGACGTGTCACGATACAACGCATGGCAAGTCAGACCTAGCTGTTGGTCAATGCCATGGTTCAACTGACGGGTCACGATACAACGCATGGCAAGTCAGACCTAGCTGTTGGTCAATGCCATGGTTCAACTGACGTGTCACGATACAACGCATGGCAAGTCAGACCTGGCTGTTGGTCAATGCCATGGTTCAACTGACGTGTCACGATACAACGCATGGCAAGTCAGACCTAGCTGTTGGTCAATGCCATGGTTCAACTGACGTGTCACGATACAACGCATGGCAAGTCAGACCTAGCTGTTGGTCAATGCCATGGTTCAACTGACGTGTCACGATACAACGCATGGCAAGTCAGACCTAGCTGTTGGTCAATGCCATGGTTCAACCGACGTGTCACGATACAACGCATGGCAAGTCAGACCTAGCTGTTGGTCAATGCCATGGTTCAACTGACGTGTCACGATACAACGCATGGCAAGTCAGACCTAGCTGTTGGTCAATGCCATGGTTCAACTGACGTGTCACGATACAACGCATGGCATGTCAGACCTAGCTGTTGGTCAATGCCATGGTTCAACTGACGTGTCACGATACAACGCATGGCAAGTCAGACCTAGCTGTTGGTCAATGCCATGGTTCAACTGACGTGTCACGATACAACGCATGGCAAGTCAGACCTAGCTGTTGGTCAATGCCATGGTTCAACTGACGTGTCACGATACAACGCATGGCAAGTCAGACCTAGCTGTTGGTCAATGCCATGGTTCAACTGACGTGTCACGATACAACGCATGGCAAGTCAGACCTAGCTGTTGGTCAATGCCATGGTTCAACTGACGTGTCACGATACAACGCATGGCAAGTCAGACCTAGCTGTTGGTCAATGCCATGGTTCAACTGACGTGTCACGATACAACGCATGGCAAGTCAGACCTAGCTGTTGGTCAATGCCATGGTTCAACTGACGTGTCACGATACAACGCATGGCAAGTCAGACCTAGCTGTTGGTCAATGCCATGGTTCAACTGACGTGTCACGATACAACGCATGGCAAGTCAGACCTAGCTGTTGGTCAATGCCATGGTTCAACTGACGTGTCACGATACAACGCATGGCAAGTCAGACCTAGCTGTTGGTCAATGCCATGGTTCAACTGACGTGTCACGATACAACGCATGGCAAGTCAGACCTAGCTGTTGGTCAATGCCATGGTTCAACTGACGTGTCACGATACAACGCATGGCAAGTCAGACCTAGCTGTTGGTCAATGCCATGGTTCAACTGACGTGTCACGATACAACGCATGGCAAGTCAGACCTAGCTGTTGGTCAATGCCATGGTTCAACTGACGTGTCACGATACAACGCATGGCAAGTCAGACCTAGCTGTTGGTCAATGCCATGGTTCAACTGACGTGTCACGATACAACGCATGGCAAGTCAGACCTAGCTGTTGGTCAATGCCATGGTTCAACTGACGTGTCACGATACAACGCATGGCAAGTCAGACCTAGCTGTTGGTCAATGCCATGGTTCAACTGACGTGTCACGATACAACGCATGGCAAGTCAGACCTAGCTGTTTGTCAATGCCATGGTTCAACTGACGTGTCACGATACAACGCATGGCAAGTCAGACCTAGCTGTTGGTCAATGCCATGGTTCAACTGACGTGTCACGATACATCGCATGGCAAGTCAGACCCAGCTGTTTGTCAATGCCATGGTTCAACTGACGTGTCACGATACAACGCATGGCAAGTCAGACCTAGCTGTTGGTCAATGCCATGGTTCAACTGACGTGTCACGATACAACGCATGGCAAGTCAGACCTAGCTGTTTGTCAATGCCATGGTTCAACTGACGTGTCACGATACAACGCATGGCAAGTCAGACCTAGCTGTCTCTTGTGTGGCCGCAGGCAATCAAATATACAAGAACATTATGAAAATACTTTTTTTTAATAGATACGAAAGGCACTGAGACAAGTGAACCAGTGGCTGGCACACTGAATCAACATTCAGGAGACCGGTGTTGGTTTCCCTCTGTCGTTCAGGTCAATACTGGGATGGTTCCTCAACAACAGACCACGGCCGACTCCTCCAAAAACACCCAATAAAATAACCTTTCATCTCATATACCAGGCAAACGCGTTATGTGTTGCCGCGTTGATGGATGAGCTGGAACATACCAACTTATCTTTGGATTGGTTATTATATATATATATATATATATATATATATATATATATATATATATATATATATATATATATATATATATATATATATATATATATATATATATATATATATATATACACCTTGAGATCCAAACCATTACATCACTGCCATCTTATTTTCCATTATCAATTCTCAGATAATGAAGAAGGCTTTGTTTTAATCGTTTACAATCAAGTGATGACACCTGTTGCTTTGATTTAATAGATATCTTCATAGCTTTGAATAATTAACAAAAATTACATTATATATTTTTTTACATCGAAACGGCTGATCCGATTCCAGTGAAAAATCGAAATTATGTGTATCATTATCAGATTGAGATTCTCCGAGAATTTGAATCCTCTCAGATGAAATATTTTTCACGAATTTTTTCCTCTGGGTTATTCTAATGGGATTTTTGAAAACTTTGGAATGAGTTTTGTCAGAAGTGGTTCAACCGATCGCGCCTCAAAACTATACAGTATCGAATTGGATAAGGATACTTGTGTGTGCCAAGTCTCAACTGATTTTGAATTTTCGTCTGACCTGTGGAGCGCGAACAAAAAAAAAAAAAAAAAAAAAAAACAGGCACTTTTTTCCGGGTATGGCGAAATTGAGTCTTCGCTTCGCTCATCCAATCATTCGTCGAAGCCAATAGTTCTTAGCTATTGATGTAGTGTGTCATTGAACCCGAGCTAAAACACGCCGTACACGATCAACATTTACCCGTCAACATGTTGACTTAACATATTGACAGATAGTAGATAATCCGTATTTCTGATCTTGCCCATACACAGTGGCAATATGTTGATGGCTGCCGTCAACATATTGCCGAGAATTGAACATGCTCTATTACCTCATCAATATGTTGATATCAACATGTTGATGAGGTAATGTTGATCGTGTATGCCGTGTTTAAATAAACCAGGCAAACGCGTTATGTGTTTCCGCGTTGATGGATGAGCTGGAACATATCAACTTATCTTTGGATTGGTTATTATATATATATATATACACCTTGAGATCCAAACAATCAAGTCACTGCCATCCTATTTGCCAATCAATTTCTCTGATAATAAAGAAGGCTTTGTTTTAATCGTTTCTTTCATTCGTGACACCTATTGCTTGGATTTAAATGGTTTCTTAATAGCTTCGAGTGATTTGAAAAAATTTAATTATATTTTTTTTTTACATCAAAACGGCTGATCTGATTGGACTGAAAGTTCGGAATGAGGTGTATAATTATTATATTGAAATTCCTTGAGAATTTGAATTCTCTCGAAGGAAATATTTCTGACGATTTTTTTCCTCTTGTTTATAGCCTACTTATGGTATTTTTGAAAATTTTGAAATGAGTTTTCTCAGAAGTGGTTCAACCGATTGCGCCTCAAAACTATACAGTATCGAATTAGATAAGGATACTTATGTATGCTAAGTTTCAATTGGTTTTGAATTTTCGTTTGACCTGTGGAGCGCGAACAACAACAAAAAAACAGGCTCTTTTTTTCGGGTATGGTGAAATTGAGTCTTTGTTTCGCTCATCCAATAAATAAAACTAAGGCTGTGTTTGAGAAACATGAAGATCGATCCCGGGAATAAAACGCAGCTTATCAGACCTGAGGATCCGGTGCGTCGAGTTGCCAGCAAGCCTCTCTCAAGTACAGTCGGGCACAAACAAAAAGATCATTTCCGAAATTAGAATTTGAGTTTGATTAAAATGTTTGCCCATTCCACTGCTGATTGATTGCTAGACTGCGTGGACCACGTCTCTGCATGTTGTCTGCTAGTTTCTGTGCGTCTAATATCAGTACGCTCTCTTCAGATGGCGCCTTTAATGTAGCTCAATGTCCGCTTTATGGGCCCGCAACCGTACATCACATTGTGCACTTCTATTTCGGTGTCGCTCTCTGTGTGCCCGCATTGTCGAGATGACGGGTCTGGAAGCTGTGTGACTCACAGGGGGGGGGGGGGGGAGATGTGACAACTGGACCGGTGACTCATTGAGGCAGTCGATCAGAAATAACCCGAGGGGGGAGGGGGGGGGCACTGTGGGGTGTCAGACTGCATGGCTGGGGGGCTCAGTGTCGAGACATGAGCCGGGCGCAGCACACGCATGAGTAAGTTGAACCGCGGGGGCGGGGGCGGGGGCGGGGCGGGGGAGGGGGGTACTTGTGTTGAAGGTCGTCTGACAACATGACAAATATCACCTTCAATATGTGTTGGGCTCTCTGGCTGTTCAGAGGACGTGTTCTATGATTGGAAACGCAACCGCATCTTTCAAAAGCTTCGATTCCTTGACGAGATTATGTCATTATCAGAGTTATTACAGTTATTCGGTTGATGGACTATTCTCTTCTTGTGAGGAAACGAGTATACCACATATCAGTGACAGGAAAATATAGTCGTTTTTTTTAGTCAGGTTGGTATTGTCGGTAAGTTGTCGGTAAGTTGTCGGTAAGTTGTCGGCGTCTTGCGAGCTGGCAGATGATCGCTACGTGTCACTCTCACACGATAACCCGCCCGTCTTCCCCCCGCCCGTCTTCCCCCCGCCCGTCTTCCCCCCGCCCGTCTTCCCCCCGCCCGTCTTCTCCCCCGCCCTCCCCCGCCCGTCTTCCCCCCGCCCGTCTTCTCCCCCGCCCGTCTTCCCCCCCGCCCGTCTTCCCCCCGCCCGTCTTCCCCCCGCCCGTCTTCCCCCCGCCCGTCTTCTCCCCCGCCCGTCTTCCCCCCGCCCGTCTTCTCCCCCGCCCGTCTTCTCCCCGCCCGTCTTCCCCCCGCCCGTCTTCTCCCCCGCCTGTCTTCTATCCCGCCTGTCTTCTCCCTCTCCTGTCTTCTCCCCCGCCCGTCTTCTCCCCCGCCCGCAACATCCCCCGCCCGTCTTCTCCCCCGCCCGTCTTCTCCCCCGCCCGTCTTCTCTCCCGTCTGTCTTCTCCCCCGCCCGTCTTCTCTTCCGTCTGTCTTCTTGCCCGTCTGTCTTCTCCCCCGCCCGTCTTCTCCCCCGCCTGTCTTCTCCCTCTCCCGTCTTCTCTCCCGTCTGTCTTCTCTCCCACCCGTCTTCTCCTCCGTCCGTCTTTTATTTTATTTTTTATTTTTATTTTATTCCAGCATTTCTCTGTGTGTCCTCAAGTAGGAACGTTTCGCCCGCTATGGGCTGGGCTGGGCTGGGCTGGGCTGGGCTGGGCTGGGCTGGGCTGGGCTGGGCGCAAGCGGCAATCAAAGGGGTTTCAACACTCGTGGCAGTATTTACAACTAATAGAAATAACTATGCTATGCGTGCGTAGACTGCTATAAATTGTACACACTGAACTCTCTGCTGTTTGTGACCGTACACAGATAACAGTGTTTCCACAGGCAATTATTCCCTGTGACCTGTTGTTTCAAGTACCTCACCTTCTACCAACACGAGTAGACCAAGCGTTATTGTTAGTGTTGGTTGTAAATAGACCAACGTCATCCCATAAGGCAAACATTGCTCGCGTTATTGTTAGCGTTGCATTACACATACAACTACCACAATACCGACGTATAGACTACTCTTTCTCAGCCCTATTCGCTAGCGTTCATTTCCACATTTGTTTCCAAAATCTGGCTCAAATAAAAACAGTCAACTCTTAGGGCCGAATTCACGATAGGTCATAACTTTGATCGGAATCAACTCAGATCCCGATCAAAGTTGCTACAAAGATATATTACCGATCAACTTTGATACTGGCTCAAAGATAATAATAATAGATTGATAGTAATTATAGATTTATTTGAAATTACAAATTCAAAAATAAAAATAATAGATAAAAATAACTTATATGATATTTTCTCTGGAAATAGTCGTAACTTTAGGCCAGATCAAAGATGTGAATAAGGCCCAAGCTTGTTCAGTTTCCATGCTAACGTGAATCAGTTGGTATATTCATCCTCCCGACAAATCATCTGTGCTCAAAGTAATCTACTTTGATGAAAATTGCGGTTGATATTCATCAACTTTTCCTTCCAATCGCGTCGAGCATTTAGTGAAAGAAGTACAAAACTCGCCTGAACTTTGCAGCCCGAGTAGGCCTAGACGTTGTTTTCAGAGTCGTAAATAAATCCGTGTGTAATGGAAACGTGCCACTATGCGACTATCTGAACATACTGTTGTCCAGTTTCGACCAGATGAATGTTGAGGCAGTTGCTGGACAGCTCGCTTCCCCTCGGACACACGCTGCGTGCAAGACAATCAGACAGTGCGACCAGATGAATCTTGAGGCTGTTGCTGGACAGCCCGCTTCCCCTCGGACACACGCTGCGTGCAAGACAATCAGACAGTGCGACCAGATGAATCTTGAGGCTGTTGCTGGACAGCCCGCTTCCCCTCGGACACACGCTGCGTGCAAGACTGTCAGACAGTGCGACCAGATGAATCTTGAGGCTGTTGCTGGACAGCTCGCTTCCCCTCGGACACACGCTGCGTGCAAGACAATCAGACAGTGCGACCAGATGAATCGTAAGGCAGTTGCTGGACAGCCCGCTTCCCCTCGGACACACGCTGCGTGCAAGACAATCAGACAGTGCGACCAGATGAATCGTAAGGCAGTTGCTGGACAGCTCGCTTCCCCTCGGACACACTCTGCGTGCAAGACAATCAGACAGTGCGACCAGATGAATCTTGAGGCAGTTGGTGGACAGCCCGCTTCCCCTCGGACACACGCTGCGTGCAAGACAATCAGACAGTGCGACCAGATGAATCTTGAGGCAGTTGGTGGACAGCCCGCTTCCCCTCGGACACACGCTGCGTGCAAGACAATCAGACAGTGCGACCAGATGAATCTTGAGGCAGTTGCTGGACAGCCCGCTTCCCCTCGGACACACGCTGCGTGCAAGACAATCAGACAGTGCGACCAGATGAATCTTGAGGCAGTTGCTGGACAGCTCGCTTCCCCTCGGACACACGCTGCGTGCAAGACAATCAGACAGTGCGACCAGATGAATCGTAAGGCAGTTGCTGGACAGCCCGCTTCCCCTCGGACACACGCTGCGTGCAAGACTGTCAGACAGTGCGACCAGATGAATCGTAAGGCAGTTGCTGGACAGCCCGCTTCCCCTCGGACACACGCTGCGTGCAAGACTGTCAGACAGTGCGACCAGATGAATCGTAAGGCAGTTGCTGGACAGCCCGCTTCCCCTCGGACACACGCTGCGTGCAAGGCTGTCAGACAGTGCGACCAGATGAATCGTAAGGCAGTTGCTGGACAGCCCGCTTCCCCTCGGACACACGCTGCGTGCAAGACTGTCAAACAGTGCGACCAGATGAATCTTGAGGCAGTTGCTGGACAGCCCGCGACCCCTCGGACACACGCTGCGTGCAAGACAATCAGACAGTGCGACCAGATGAATCGTAAGGCAGTTGCTGGACAGCCCGCTTCCCCTCGGACACACGCTGCGTGCAAGACAATCAGACAGTGCGACCAGATGAATCGTAAGGCAGTTGCTGGACAGCTCGCTTCCCCTCGGACACACGCTGCGTGCAAGACAATCAGACAGTGCGACCAGATGAATCTTGAGGCTGTTGCTGGACAGCCCGCTTCCCCTCGGACACACGCTGCGTGCAAGACTGTCAGACAGTGCGACCAGATGAATCTTGAGGCTGTTGCTGGACAGCTCGCTTCCCCTCGGACACACGCTGCGTGCAAGACAATCAGACAGTGCGACCAGATGAATCTTGAGGCTGTTGCTGGACAGCCCGCTTCCCCTCGGACACACGCTGCGTGCAAGACAATCAGACAGTGCGACCAGATGAATCTTGAGGCTGTTGCTGGACAGCCCGCTTCCCCTCGGACACACGCTGCGTGCAA
Source organism: Brachyptera risi (assembly GCA_964007535.1). Taxonomy (NCBI): domain Eukaryota; kingdom Metazoa; phylum Arthropoda; class Insecta; order Plecoptera; family Taeniopterygidae; genus Brachyptera; species Brachyptera risi. The sequence continues at coordinate 12,918 of CAXFZR010000352.1, forward strand.
GACAATCAGACAGTGCGACCAGATGAATCTTGAGGCTGTTGCTGGACAGCCCGCTTCCCCTCGGACACACGCTGCGTGCAAGACTGTCAGACAGTGCGACCAGATGAATCGTAAGGCAGTTGCTGGACAGCCCGCTTCCCCTCGGACACACGCTGCGTGCAAGACTGTCAGACAGTGCGACCAGATGAATCTTGAGGCTGTTGCTGGACAGCCCGCTTCCCCTCGGACACACGCTGCGTGCAAGACTGTCAGACAGTGCGACCAGATGAATCGTAAGGCAGTTGCTGGACAGCTCGCTTCCCCTCGGACACACGCTGCGTGCAAGACAATCAGACAGTGCGACCAGATGAATCGTAAGGCAGTTGCTGGAGAGCCCGCTTCCCCTCGGACACACGCTGCGTGCAGGACAATCAGACAGTGCGACCAGATGAATCTTGAGGCTGTTGCTGGACAGCCCTCTTCCCCTCGGACACACGCTGCGTGCAAGACTGTCAGACAGTGCGACCAAATGAATCTTGAGGCTGTTGCTGGACAGCCCGCTTCCCCTCGGACACACGCTGCGTGCAAGACTGTCAGACAGTGCGACCAGATGAATCGTAAGGCAGTTGGTGGACAGCCCGCTTCCCCGCGGACACACGCTGCGTGCAAGACTGTCAAACAGTGCGACCAGATGAATCTTGAGGCAGTTGCTGGACAGCCCGCTTCCCCTCGGACACACGCTGCGTGCAAGACTGTCAGACAGTGCGACCAGATGAATCGTAAGGCAGTTGGTGGACAGCCCGCTTCCCCTCGGACACACGCTGCGTGCAAGACTGTCAGACAGTGCGACCAGATGAATCTTGAGGCTGTTGCTGGACAGCCCGCTTCCCCTCGGACACACGCTGCGTGCAAGACTGTCAGACAGTGCGACCAGATGAATCGAAGGCAGTTGCTGGACAGCCCGCTTCCCCTCGGACACACGCTGCGTGCAAGACTGTCAGACAGTGCGACCAGATGAATCGTAAGGCAGTTGCTGGACAGCCCGCTTCCCCTCGGACACACGCTGCGTGCAAGACTGTCAAACAGTGCGACCAGATGAATCTTGAGGCAGTTGCTGGACAGCCCGCTTCCCCTCGGACACACGCTGCGTGCAAGACTGTCAGACAGTGCGACCAGATGAATCGTAAGGCAGTTGCTGGACAGCCCGCTTCCCCTCGGACACACGCTGCGTGCAAGACTGTCAGACAGTGCGACCAGATGAATCTTGAGGCAGTTGGTGGACAGCCCGCTTCCCCTCGGACACACGCTGCGTGCAAGACTGTCAGACAGTGTGACCAGATGAATCGTAAGGCAGTTAGTGGACTTCCCGCTTCCCCTCGGACACACGCTGCGTGCAAGACTGTCAAACAATGCGATCAGATGAATCTTGAGGCAGTTGGTGGACAGCCCGCTTCCCCTCGGACACACGCTGCGTGCAAGACTGTCAGACAGTGCGACCAGATGAATCGTAAGGCAGTTGCTGGACAGCCCGCTTCCCCTCGGACACACGCTGCGTGCAAGACTGTCAGACAGTGCGACCAGATGAATCGTAAGGCAGTTGCTGGACAGCCCGCTTCCCCTCGGACACACGCTGCGTGCAAGACTGTCAGTCAGTCCGACCAGATGAATCGTAAGGCAGTTGGTGGACAGCCCGCTTCCCCTCGGACACATGCTGCGTGCAAGACTGTCAGACAGTGCGACCAGATGAATCGTAAGGCAGTTGCTGGACAGCCCGCTTCCCCTCGGACACACGCTGCGTGCAAGACTGTCAGACAGTGCGACCAGATGAATCGTAAGGCAGTTGCTGGACAGCTCTCTTCCCCTCGGACACACGCTGCGTGCAAGACTGTCAGACAGTGCGACCAGATGAATCGTAAGGCAGTTGGTGGACAGCCCGCTTCCCCTCGGACACACGCTGCGTGCAAGACTGTCAGACAGTGCGACCAGATGAATCGTAAGGCAGTTGCTGGACAGCCCGCTTCCCCTCGAACACACGCTGCGTGCAAGACTGTCAGTCAGTCCGACCAGATGAATCGTAAGGCAGTTGGTGGACAGCCCGCTTCCCCTCGGACACATGCTGCGTGCAAGACTGTCAGACAGTGCGACCAGATGAATCGTAAGGCAGTTGCTGGACAGCCCGCTTCCCCTCGGACACACGCTGCGTGCAAGACTGTCAGACAGTGCGACCAGATGAATCGTAAGGCAGTTGCTGGACAGCTCGCTTCCCCTCGGACACACGCTGCGTGCAAGACTGTCAGACAGTGCGACCAGATGAATCGTAAGGCAGTTGGTGGACAGCCCGCTTCCCCGCGGACACACGCTGCGTGCAAGACTGTCAAACAGTGCGACCAGATGAATCGTAAGGCAGTTGGTGGACAGCCCGCTTCCCCTCGGACACACGCTGCGTGCAAGACTGTCAAACAGTGCGACCAGATGAATCGTAAGGCAGTTGCTGGACAGCCCGCTTCCCCTCGGACACACGCTGCGTGCAAGACTGTCAGACAGTGCGACCAGATGAATCGTAAGGCAGTTGCTGGACAGCCCGCTTCCCCTCGGACACACGCTGCGTGCAAGGCTGTCAGACAGTGCGACCAGATGAATCGTAAGGCAGTTGCTGGACAGCCCGCTTCCCCTCGGACACACGCTGCGTGCAAGACTGTCAGACAGTGCGACCAGATGAATCGTAAGGCAGTTGCTGGACAGCCCGCTTCCCCTCGGACACACGCTGCGTGCAAGACTGTCAAACAGTGCGACCAGATGAATCGTGAGGCAGTTGGTGGACAGCCCGCTTCCCCTCGGACACACGCTGCGTGCAAGACTGTCAGACAGTGCGACCAGATGAATCGTAAGGCAGTTGCTGGACAGCCCGCTTCCTCTCGGACACACGCTGCGTGCAAGACTGTCAAACAGTGCGACCAGATGAATCGTAAGGCAGTTGCTGGACAGCCCGCTTCCCCTCGGACACACGCTGCGTGCAAGACTGTCAGACAGTAAGACCAGATGAATGTTGAGGCAGTTGGTGGACAGCCCGCTTCCCCTCGGACACACGCTGCGTGCAAGACTGTCAGACAGTGCGACCAGATGAATCTTGAGGCAGTTGGTGGACAGCCCGCTTCCCCTCGGACACACGCTGCGAGCAAGACTGTCAGACAGTGCGACCAGATGAATCGTAAGGCAGTTGCTGGACAGCCCGCTTCCCCTCGGACACACGCTGCGTGCAAGACTGTCAGTCAGTCCGACCAGATGAATCGTAAGGCAGTTGCTGGACAGCCCGCTTCCCCTCGGACACATGCTGCGTGCAAGACTGTCAGACAGTGCGACCAGATGAATCGTAAGGCAGTTGCTGGACAGCCCGCTTCCCCTCGGACACACGCTGCGTGCAAGACTGTCAGACAGTGCGACCAGATGAATCGTAAGGCAGTTGCTGGACAGCCCGCTTCCCCTCGGACACACGCTGCGTGCAAGACTGTCAGACAGTGCGACCAGATGAATCGTAAGGCAGTTGGTGGACAGCCCGCTTCCCCGCGGACACACGCTGCGTGCAAGACTGTCAAACATTGCGACCAGATGAATCGTAAGGCAGTTGGTGGACAGCCCGCTTCCCCTCGGACACACGCTGCGTGCAAGACTGTCAAACAGTGCGACCAGATGAATCGTAAGGCAGTTGCTGGACAGCCCGCTTCCCCTCGGACACACGCTGCGTGCAAGACTGTCAGACAGTGCGACCAGATGAATCGTAAGGCAGTTGCTGGACAGCGCGCTCCCCCTCGGACACACGCTGCGTGCAAGGCTGTCAGACAGTGCGACCAGATGAATCGTAAGGCAGTTGCTGGACAGCCCGCTTCCCCTCGGACACACGCTGCGTGCAAGACTGTCAGACAGTGCGACCAGATGAATCGTAAGGCAGTTGCTGGACAGCCCGCTTCCCCTCGGACACACGCTGCGTGCAAGACTGTCAAACAGTGCGACCAGATGAATCGTGAGGCAGTTGGTGGACAGCCCGCTTCCCCTCGGACACACGCTGCGTGCAAGACTGTCAGACAGTGCGACCAGATGAATCGTAAGGCAGTTGCTGGACAGCCCGCTTCCTCTCGGACACACGCTGCGTGCAAGACTGTCAAACAGTGCGACCAGATGAATCGTAAGGCAGTTGCTGGACAGCCCGCTTCCCCTCGGACACACGCTGCGTGCAAGACTGTCAGACAGTAAGACCAGATGAATCTTGAGGCAGTTGGTGGACAGCCCGCTTCCCCTCGGACACACGCTGCGTGCAAGACTGTCAGACAGTGCGACCAGATGAATCTTGAGGCAGTTGGTGGACAGCCCGCTTCCCCTCGGACACACGCTGCGAGCAAGACTGTCAGACAGTGCGACCAGATGAATCGTAAGGCAGTTGCTGGACAGCCCGCTTCCCCTCGGACACACGCTGCGTGCAAGACTGTCAGACAGTGCGACCAGATGAATCGTAAGGCAGTTGGTGGACAGCCCGCTTCCCCTCGGACACACGCTGCGTGCAAGACTGTCAAACAGTGCGACCAGATGGATCGTAAGGCAGTTGCTGGACAGCTCGCTTCCCCTCGGACACACGCTGCGTGCAAGACAATCAGACAGTGCGACCAGATGAATCTTGAGGCTGTTGCTGGACAGCCCGCTTCCCCTCGGACACACGCTGCGTGCAAGACTGTCAGACAGTGCGACCAGATGAATCTTGAGGCTGTTGCTGGACAGCTCGCTTCCCCTCGGACACACGCTGCGTGCAAGACAATCAGACAGTGCGACCAGATGAATCTTGAGGCTGTTGCTGGACAGCCCGCTTCCCCTCGGACACACGCTGCGTGCAAGACAATCAGACAGTGCGACCAGATGAATCTTGAGGCTGTTGCTGGACAGCCCGCTTCCCCTCGGACACACGCTGCGTGCAAGACAATCAGACAGTGCGACCAGATGAATCTTGAGGCTGTTGCTGGACAGCCCGCTTCCCCTCGGACACACGCTGCGTGCAAGACTGTCAGACAGTGCGACCAGATGAATCGTAAGGCAGTTGCTGGACAGCCCGCTTCCCCTCGGACACACGCTGCGTGCAAGACTGTCAGACAGTGCGACCAGATGAATCTTGAGGCTGTTGCTGGACAGCCCGCTTCCCCTCGGACACACGCTGCGTGCAAGACTGTCAGACAGTGCGACCAGATGAATCGTAAGGCAGTTGCTGGACAGCTCGCTTCCCCTCGGACACACGCTGCGTGCAAGACAATCAGACAGTGCGACCAGATGAATCGTAAGGCAGTTGCTGGAGAGCCCGCTTCCCCTCGGACACACGCTGCGTGCAGGACAATCAGACAGTGCGACCAGATGAATCTTGAGGCTGTTGCTGGACAGCCCTCTTCCCCTCGGACACACGCTGCGTGCAAGACTGTCAGACAGTGCGACCAAATGAATCTTGAGGCTGTTGCTGGACAGCCCGCTTCCCCTCGGACACACGCTGCGTGCAAGACTGTCAGACAGTGCGACCAGATGAATCGTAAGGCAGTTGGTGGACAGCCCGCTTCCCCGCGGACACACGCTGCGTGCAAGACTGTCAAACAGTGCGACCAGATGAATCTTGAGGCAGTTGCTGGACAGCCCGCTTCCCCTCGGACACACGCTGCGTGCAAGACTGTCAGACAGTGCGACCAGATGAATCGTAAGGCAGTTGCTGGACAGCCCGCTTCCCCTCGGACACACGCTGCGTGCAAGACTGTCAGACAGTGCGACCAGATGAATCTTGAGGCTGTTGCTGGACAGCCCGCTTCCCCTCGGACACACGCTGCGTGCAAGACTGTCAGACAGTGCGACCAGATGAATCGAAGGCAGTTGCTGGACAGCCCGCTTCCCCTCGGACACACGCTGCGTGCAAGACTGTCAGACAGTGCGACCAGATGAATCGTAAGGCAGTTGCTGGACAGCCCGCTTCCCCTCGGACACACGCTGCGTGCAAGACTGTCAAACAGTGCGACCAGATGAATCTTGAGGCAGTTGCTGGACAGCCCGCTTCCCCTCGGACACACGCTGCGTGCAAGACTGTCAGACAGTGCGACCAGATGAATCGTAAGGCAGTTGCTGGACAGCCCGCTTCCCCTCGGACACACGCTGCGTGCAAGACTGTCAGACAGTGCGACCAGATGAATCTTGAGGCAGTTGGTGGACAGCCCGCTTCCCCTCGGACACACGCTGCGTGCAAGACTGTCAGACAGTGCGACCAGATGAATCGTAAGGCAGTTAGTGGACTTCCCGCTTCCCCTCGGACACACGCTGCGTGCAAGACTGTCAAACAATGCGATCAGATGAATCCTGAGGCAGTTGGTGGACAGCCCGCTTCCCCTCGGACACACGCTGCGTGCAAGACTGTCAGACAGTGCGACCAGATGAATCGTAAGGCAGTTGCTGGACAGCCCGCTTCCCCTCGGACACACGCTGCGTGCAAGACTGTCAGACAGTGCGACCAGATGAATCGTAAGGCAGTTGCTGGACAGCCCGCTTCCCCTCGGACACACGCTGCGTGCAAGACTGTCAGTCAGTCCGACCAGATGAATCGTAAGGCAGTTGGTGGACAGCCCGCTTCCCCTCGGACACATGCTGCGTGCAAGACTGTCAGACAGTGCGACCAGATGAATCGTAAGGCAGTTGCTGGACAGCCCGCTTCCCCTCGGACACACGCTGCGTGCAAGACTGTCAGACAGTGCGACCAGATGAATCGTAAGGCAGTTGCTGGACATCTCGCTTCCCCTCGGACACACGCTGCGTGCAAGACTGTCAGACAGTGCGACCAGATGAATCGTAAGGCAGTTGGTGGACAGCCCGCTTCCCCTCGGACACACGCTGCGTGCAAGACTGTCAGACAGTGCGACCAGATGAATCGTAAGGCAGTTGCTGGACAGCCCGCTTCCCCTCGGACACACGCTGCGTGCAAGACTGTCAGTCAGTCCGACCAGATGAATCGTAAGGCAGTTGGTGGACAGCCCGCTTCCCCTCGGACACATGCTGCGTGCAAGACTGTCAGACAGTGCGACCAGATGAATCGTAAGGCAGTTGCTGGACAGCCCGCTTCCCCTCGGACACACGCTGCGTGCAAGACTGTCAGACAGTGCGACCAGATGAATCGTAAGGCAGTTGCTGGACAGCTCGCTTCCCCTCGGACACACGCTGCGTGCAAGACTGTCAGACAGTGCGACCAGATGAATCGTAAGGCAGTTGGTGGACAGCCCGCTTCCCCGCGGACACACGCTGCGTGCAAGACTGTCAAACAGTGCGACCAGATGAATCGTAAGGCAGTTGGTGGACAGCCCGCTTCCCCTCGGACACACGCTGCGTGCAAGACTGTCAAACAGTGCGACCAGATGAATCGTAAGGCAGTTGCTGGACAGCCCGCTTCCCCTCGGACACACGCTGCGTGCAAGACTGTCAGACAGTGCGACCAGATGAATCGTAAGGCAGTTGCTGGACAGCCCGCTTCCCCTCGGACACACGCTGCGTGCAAGGCTGTCAGACAGTGCGACCAGATGAATCGTAAGGCAGTTGCTGGACAGCCCGCTTCCCCTCGGACACACGCTGCGTGCAAGACTGTCAGACAGTGCGACCAGATGAATCGTAAGGCAGTTGCTGGACAGCCCGCTTCCCCTCGGACACACGCTGCGTGCAAGACTGTCAAACAGTGCGACCAGATGAATCGTGAGGCAGTTGGTGGACAGCCCGCTTCCCCTCGGACACACGCTGCGTGCAAGACTGTCAGACAGTGCGACCAGATGAATCGTAAGGCAGTTGCTGGACAGCCCGCTTCCTCTCGGACACACGCTGCGTGCAAGACTGTCAAACAGTGCGACCAGATGAATCGTAAGGCAGTTGCTGGACAGCCCGCTTCCCCTCGGACACACGCTGCGTGCAAGACTGTCAGACAGTAAGACCAGATGAATCTTGAGGCAGTTGGTGGACAGCCCGCTTCCCCTCGGACACACGCTGCGTGCAAGACTGTCAGACAGTGCGACCAGATGAATCTTGAGGCAGTTGGTGGACAGCCCGCTTCCCCTCGGACACACGCTGCGAGCAAGACTGTCAGACAGTGCGACCAGATGAATCGTAAGGCAGTTGCTGGACAGCCCGCTTCCCCTCGGACACACGCTGCGTGCAAGACTGTTAGTCAGTCCGAACAGATGAATCGTAAGGCAGTTGGTGGACAGCCCGCTTCCCCTCGGACACATGCTGCGTGCAAGACTGTCAGACAGTGCGACCAGATGAATCGTAAGGCAGTTGCTGGACAGCCCGCTTCCCCTCGGACACACGCTGCGTGCAAGACTGTCAGACAGTGCGACCAGATGAATCGTAAGGCAGTTGCTGGACAGCCCGCTTCCCCTCGGACACACGCTGCGTGCAAGACTGTCAGACAGTGCGACCAGATGAATCGTAAGGCAGTTGGTGGACAGCCCGCTTCCCCGCGGACACACGCTGCGTGCAAGACTGTCAAACAGTGCGACCAGATGAATCGTAAGGCAGTTGGTGGACAGCCCGCTTCCCCTCGGACACACGCTGCGTGCAAGACTGTCAAACAGTGCGACCAGATGAATCGTAAGGCAGTTGCTGGACAGCCCGCTTCCCCTCGGACACACGCTGCGTGCAAGACTGTCAGACAGTGCGACCAGATGAATCGTAAGGCAGTTGCTGGACAGCCCGCTTCCCCTCGGACACACGCTGCGTGCAAGGCTGTCAGACAGTGCGACCAGATGAATCGTAAGGCAGTTGCTGGACAGCCCGCTTCCCCTCGGACACACGCTGCGTGCAAGACTGTCAGACAGTGCGACCAGATGAATCGTAAGGCAGTTGCTGGACAGCCCGCTTCCCCTCGGACACACGCTGCGTGCAAGACTGTCAAACAGTGCGACCAGATGAATCGTGAGGCAGTTGGTGGACAGCCCGCTTCCCCTCGGACACACGCTGCGTGCAAGACTGTCAGACAGTGCGACCAGATGAATCGTAAGGCAGTTGCTGGACAGCCCGCTTCCTCTCGGACACACGCTGCGTGCAAGACTGTCAAACAGTGCGACCAGATGAATCGTAAGGCAGTTGCTGGACAGCCCGCTTCCCCTCGGACACACGCTGCGTGCAAGACTGTCAGACAGTAAGACCAGATGAATCTTGAGGCAGTTGGTGGACAGCCCGCTTCCCCTCGGACACACGCTGCGTGCAAGACTGTCAGACAGTGCGACCAGATGAATCTTGAGGCAGTTGGTGGACAGCCCGCTTCCCCTCGGACACACGCTGCGAGCAAGACTGTCAGACAGTGCGACCAGATGAATCGTAAGGCAGTTGCTGGACAGCCCGCTTCCCCTCGGACACACGCTGCGTGCAAGACTGTCAGACAGTGCGACCAAATGAATCGTAAGGCAGTTGCTGAACAGCCCGCTTCCCCTCGGACACACGCTGCGTGCAAGACTGTCAGACAGTGCGACCAGATGAATCGTAAGGCAGTTGGTGGACAGCCCGCTTCCCCTCGGACACACGCTGCGTGCAAGACTGTCAAACAGTGCGACCAGATGGA